>OX463766.1:8305779-8559093 GCA_949825005.1 Gasteruption jaculator
TCACGGGATTTGGGAGTATCCCGGTACTTGGTGCACCGTACTGTACGTGGTGATGGTTTTCACCCATATCATTATCAACGGGTGCAACAACTTTTACCCGGGGATTTTGAGAAACGGGTGGATTTTTGTGAAGGTAGGTTTCGTTATTATTATTCTTTTGTAATTGCGTTACTTTCACCGTAAAGTAATTTAAAATTTGTTTTAATAACACGCAGATTTTCTGGCGCAATGTCGGCGGGACCAGTCATTCCCCGACATTATTTTGTATACCGACGAGTCGACTATCACCCCAAACGGTGTTTTCAATTCGCGTAATTTTGTATACTGGGCTCAGGAGAATCCTCACGCTGTAAGGGAGGGTGCGTTCCAGTACCGCTACTCAATAAATGTATGGGCTGGAATTATCGGGGACAAAGTGGTAAGTATCAATTATAAGAGAGTAAAAAGACTTTTATGTGTTTATTAAACAAAACATTTTCCTTTACAATTTTCAGATCGGCCCACATTTTCTACCACCGCGTTTGACTGGAGATGTTTACGGGGATTTCCTCAAAAACACTCTGCCAGATCTTTTGGAAGAGGTACCCCTTGACGTGCGGAGAAGGTTAACTTTTCAGCACGATGGGGCACCTGCACACTATCATCGGCAAGTGCGTACCATTTTAGACAACCTTTTCCCTAACAAGTGGATAGGGCGTGGTGGTCCGATCATCTGGCCACCACGTTCCCCAGATCTTACGCCCTTAGATTTTTTTGTCTGGGGCCATATTAAAAACATTATCGAGGATCGGCGTGATAGCACAGAAAATGAAGTCCGTGAAGCAATTGTTGCGGCCTTCGGTGCTATTACGCCGGACATAGCGCAACGTGCAACGCGCGAAGTGGTTCGAAGGGCCAAACTTTGTATACGAGAAGAAGGACGGCACTTCGAACAATTTTTGGGTTAATTTTTAAAAGTGGATTAGGCCTACTGGGGAAACCACTTTAAAAAAAGCGCACTATGCTATCTACCGCAAGGTAGTGGGGAAAAGATAGCACCTCATTATAACACTGATAATGACAATGACAATGATAATGATAATTATAGTAATGATTATTATTGTTATTAATTATTATAGTAGTAGTAGTGGTAGTGGTAGTGGTAGTGGTAGTGGTAGTGGTAGTGGTAGTGGTAGTGGTAGTGGTAGTGGTAGTGGTAGTGGTAGTGTAGTAGTTGTAGCATTAAATAGTATTATAATAATAACATAAGAATTTAAGGGGACATTGGCCGTTTCGGCTGCAGCCGCGACCAAAAACGGCTGAGTTCCTTCTCACCGTAATTTATAAAAAATGTCAAATAAAAACCTAAGGTTTTCTTGTGCTCATATTAAAGCTTATATTCCAAGCTTTAATTTAACCCAAGATTGGTTTAAAAATTTTACAAATTAAGCCCCTGCTGACCTTCGAAAGATAACGGTAAAAAAGTTGAAAAAATCGGTATTTTCTTGCACAAAATGTTCTTTTTCTCAGCTAATATTGCAGATATCATTTTGATTCTTTTTTCGTTGATTAAAGGCACTACCCTAGAACATATTGAGCGGAACAGAATTTTTCTGAAGTTGAAAGTTATGGAGATACAAATTTTTACAACCACTAAAACATAGTCCGATTTTGATCTTTCTCTACTTTTAACATTACATTTTAACAAATAATTTTCTAATAATTTTCCACGCTCACATTGTTTGTTTAACATTAGTGAATAATGTCCAAAAGGGAAATTGAAGATTGGAGCAGTAGAACATAAAAAAAGGAACATTTTGTGCAAGAAAACACCGATTTTTCAACTTTTTTTCCGTCATCTTTCAAAGATCAGCACGGGCTTAATTTTTAAAATTTTAAAACCAATCTTGGGTTAAATTAAAGCTTGGAATATAAGCTTTAATATGAGCACAAAAAACCTTAGGTTTTTATTTAATATTTTTTATAAATTACGGTGAGATCAACGGTGAGACAACGACAATAACAATAATAATGATAACGACAACGACAACGACAACGATAATAATAATAATAACAACAACAACAACAAGGATAATAATGATAGCAGTATCGGTCGTGGGAATGGTGGATGTAATAACACATTAATTAAGGATTTGAAAGTTGATTTTCGTCATTTATTTTCTTATGTTATTACTACTGCTATTACACCCTATACATACTCTAGGCGCCAAAATTAAGAGATGAAAAAAATCCTAAATTTTTAGGTGGTTTTTAAAGTCCTGTAACTTAACCCATTCGCGACCGACTGCACACCGTGTGTGCAAGAATAGAAAGGAAAACATAAAACTCCCCTCCTGGGGACCGTGTTCGAAAACAGTCGCCGTCTCGAATGGGTTAAGGAACAATAGTGGAAGAGCAATTTAAAAAAAAAGCAAATTTAAGCTCCAAGTTCCTAGGTTTGAGATCCTGAACTCAAAATGTTTTAACATCAGCAGTTTTTGATTAATCGTAAGAAAACTATCGGGAAAAAAATGTCCAAATTTTCGATTGTTTTTCAAAAGGTCCATGGACTTCAATAAATTTTTTTCACTGATTTCATCATAAAGCTCTTTTACATAATTTAATACTCTTTAATTTGAGAGATTGAAATGCTTTGTACGATGATTTTTCGTTGAGTTATCGTCGATTAAAGCAAAAAAATCAGTTTTAACTTTGGCAATTGTGTAAAAAAATTTTTAATTAAAAAATAATTTTAACAAATGTTATTTCTTACAATAATTAACATTTTTTGATTAAAAAAAGAAAAATGTTAATTATTGTAAGAAGTCACATTTTTTAAAATTATTTTTTAATTTAATAATTTTTTACCGAGTACATATTTACCAAAGTTAAAACTGATTCTTTTGCTTTGAGAACTCATGTCAGCGAAAAATCAGCGTACAAGTTTTTCCGACCGTTCAAATTAAAGAGAATTAAATTATCAGAAAGAGCTTTATGATGAAATCAGTGAAAAACATTTATTGAAGTCCATGACCCTTCGAAAAACAAGCGTAAATTTTGAATTTTTTTCCCGTTTGTTTTATTATGATTGCTCAAAAACTGCTTATGGTAAAACATTTTGAGTTCAAGATCTCAAGTCTAGAAACTTGGAGCTTCAATTTGCTTTTTTTTAAATTGCTTTCCCACTGTTATTCTTTAAGTTACGGCACTTTGAAAATCACCTACTTTAGATTTTTTTCCATCCCTTAATTTTTGCGCCCAGTGTATGTGGGACATTCCACGCCAAATCGGACGGTTTGGAAAACTTTTTTTTAAATTTTCTTAATTTTTTGGTATTTTTTAGTACCCCTCAAAAGAAGTTTCCTGGTAAATTTCGAGATTTTTTCGATCACTGGTTAAAAAAATATCGAATTTTCAAAAAACCGTTTTTTTTTTGGTTTTTTCCTCATAACTTTCCTTATAAAGGTCGAAATTCAATTATTTTTTTTTAAATTTTCGTTTTTAGATGGCCTTTACAGAAAAAAATACAAAAAAAATATTTAAAGTGTTTTTAATCAGTATTTTTGAATTTTAAGTTTTCAATCGTGTTTTTAAAACTGTGTATCTTTCGACTTTCTTGAAGATTTTCTATTTTAAACTTCTATCCGTCCTGCAACTTTTAAGCCCGGTCCGGTAGTGGGCCTTCCAGAATTACTATTTTTTTCGATTTTTAAAAATTACAAAAATTTTTTTTTCGCTATTAATTATTATCAATACCGACTTTTTAAAAATTAAAAATTTTTGGAAAAATATTTGAAAATTTTCAAATTAAAAATTAAAAATTTAAAAATCGATACTGATAATAATTTATAGTGAAAAAAGTTTTTTTAATTGTTAAAAATGGAAAAAAAATAGTAATTATGGAAGGCCTACTACCGGACCTGGCTTAAAAGTTGCAGGACGGATAGATGTTTAAAACAGAAAATCTTCAAGAAAATCGAAGGCTACACACAGTTTTAAAAACACGATTGAAAACGTAAAATTCAAAAATATCGATTAAAAACACTGTAAATATTTTTTTTGTATTTATTATTTGTAAAAAATACCAAAAAATTAAGAAAATTAAAAAAAAATGTTTTCAAACCGTCCTATTTGGGGTGGAATACCCCATGTCCAGGCCCTAATGGTAGTAGTAATAACATAAGAAAATAAATGACGAAAATCAACTTTCAAATTCTTAATTATTGTGTTATTAAATCTACTATTCCCACGACCAATACTGCTATCATTATTATCATTATCATTGTCATTATTATTATTATTATTATTATTATTATTATTATTATTATTATTATTATTATTATTATTATTGTGGTTGTTGTTATTGATGTAGTAGTAGTAATATTAATAAAAACAATAATAATAAAAATAATAGTGATAATAATGATAGCAGCATTGGTCGTGGAAGTAGCGGAATTAATAACACAATTAGGAATTTGAAAGTTGATTTTTGTCATTTAATTTCTTATGTTATTACTACTACTATTACACCCTGTACATACTTTGTTTCCGACGATATCATATCACAGTCGTAGTAGTGTGTTAGTGGTAACATCAGAAGAGAGATTTTTAATGTGTTGGTGTCACCGTCTTACTTCTTTTGTTATTATTACTACTTCTGCTTTGTTACCGACTACGAGTAGGTTCGAGTCTAAACTTCTGTCATGCACACCAGAATCTAAAGGGGTATTCTGATTGGTCAGAAGTATTACTTAATAACTCGGTAATTATTCTGAATTTCGAAAAATGGTATTGGACTTTTCGTCTCCAATTTTCACCCTCTACCACCACCTTTCGGCTTGGACACCTTAGGTCGGACACCCTGTAGAGAGAAAAGTTGTTTAGAATTAAATTTTCTACAAGGTTGAGTCGGTAGTATATTTTGAATTTATCTCTTTCAAGCCCAAAATTGTTATAGAAATTAAAAAAGGTGAAAAATGTTTGTAACTAGGAAACAGTTGCAAAAAATATTAGGAGTACAAATTAGTTTTGTCCGTTATACAGCCAGAACCATCATTTGAAAACGGACCGAACTAATTTGTACTCCTAATAGTTAAATGTCACTGTAATTACTCCGAAACATGTGTTTCAGTTAGTAGAACATGTAGCCCGAACCCCAATCCCGTACTTCAAAATGGCGGCTTGTTGCAAAAATATGAAGTTTGAACTTCGGGTAGCTATAAAAATTGGGCAACAATAGTTATATGGATGAAATCAATTGCAATCCGTATCTGATAACGTACTTAATAAATGCTCCGAAGGAATTTTCTAAAATCTGAAATTAACAACATTTTTATGAATAAAAACCTGTTGCTAGGATCGGATTTCAGCGAATTATAAAGTTTTAAGAAAGAAGACAAAATGCATTTTAATGTAGGCAGAAAAGCATGAATTTAAAAAAAAAATCATTTTGATCGGTCCTGTAGGAGCTGAGATCCGCAACTTTTGGTTTATGAACGATTGCGTCGAAAGTATTCAATATTTTTACTTGAAATTTGGCACAGTTATTGCTGAAATAATACTTTAATACGTCCATTTTTTCCGATAGTTGTAGATAGCTTAGTTCGTCTGCAATTAGCAATAAATGAACATAAAAAATACGCGTACGGCGCCGTAGCTCCCCGCACCGGCCGACGCGGTGGTGGGGGAACCGATCATTGACGGAGAGAGCTTGGCGGAGCAACATTTCCGAATCTTAGTTGAAAATTGATTTACTCGGCCATGGAATGTGCTACGGCAATAATTTTTTTTTCATTTAACTTGTTTTTTTCTCATCTTTTCAACCGTTTCAATAAAAATTGCATGACTATACTACAAACGTTAGAAATGTTAATTTGTCATAGAATTTTTCGTCTTAATAAACTTTTCTTTAGAAATGAAGTATATTACCCTATAAGGAAATAAAATGTTTTATTCTTTTAGTTTCTTGCTGAGTAAAGGACGTACGACTAAAATATTTATCGAATATTTCTTTTACGCTTGCTTTCATTTGCTAGCACTTCTTCAAATTATTACTTATTTTCAAATTTTTTCATGTATTAATACGTGTATTTAAACATATAATTTTTATCTGAAAATTGGAAAAGTTTTAAAAAAAATACGAACAATTCGAAGTAAATCATTGTCTATTACATTATCCCTCACTCACAATCAGCAAGAAACTAAAAGAATAGAACATTTTTCTTCCTTATTGGGTAATATACTTATAAATGAAGTAATATACTTCATTTATAAAAAAAAAGTTTGTTAAGACGAAAAATGCTATGAAAAATTAACATTTGCAACATTTGTAGTGTAGTCATCCAATTTTTATTGAAACGGTTAAAAAGATGGGAAAAAAGAAGTTAAATTTAAAAAAAATTATTGCCGTAGCACATTCCATGGCCGAGTAAATCCATTTTCAACTAAGATTCGGAAATGTTGTTCCGCCTGGCTCTCCGTCACCGATCGGTTCCCCCACCGGTGCGAGAAGCTGCGGCGGCGTACGCGTATTTTTTATGTTCGTTTATTGCTAATTGCAGACGAACTAAGCTATCTACAACTACCGGGAAAAATGGACGTATTAAAGTATTATTTCAGCAATAACTGTGCCAAATTTCAAGTAAAAATATTGAATACTTTTGACGCAATCGTTCATAAACCAAAAGTTGCGGATCTCAGTTCCTACAGGCCCAATCCAGGCGTGCCCGGAAATTTCCGTGTCCAGTGACTACCTGAGTAGCGTAGAAGTCAGGCCTGACCCACCGGGCCCCCAACCTTCCCCGAATGTCCGGAAAGAAGTATAATATGTTAAATAGTCCTCGACCATGGGAAGACTGTCAGAATTATACTTTGCAATTTGACGTTACATTCGTGGCTCTACATTCACAAGTTTGACGTTTGAAGTAAAATCTCGACAGTCCGAGATATATTACATTTCATAGTCGATATTTGACGTTAAATACTCGCAAATTTTGAGATTCCGAGTTACATTTCAATACCCGTAATTCTAACACGTGCCGGGTTACATTACGAAGTAAGACATTCGACATTCTGAGAGACATTCTGAGAGATACACTCAGAATTACACTTCGTAATTGTACTTTATCGAAGTGCGAAAAATAAAGCGGGTGGACAAACACGCAGCCTTCTTCCCCCGAGAGTACACACGATTCCAAGTTCATCAAGATTTCGGATCGGCAGGACGGAAGAGGCTCTGGGGTTCGACTAATTTCTTATTCTGCACGGAGGTGGAGGCCATCGACCAGCACAGTTTCGGAACTCTTACTCGCGAACCGGCGGCATCGTCCCGGAATCCCGCACTCAAGGATCAGAGGGCGTATCCCATGCAAACGCGGGGATAGGCAACTCAAAATTTTCTGTAAATCAGAAAAAACGTAGGGACGAAAACCAAACGAAAACGACACAAACGCTAACGAGAACGAGGGGGAGGGGGGCACGACTAACTAGCGAGAGCAGGAGTCCCAGAGGAGATCCTGCCTCCTTTTACTAACGCAAACAGAGAAAATTCAATAATTTTTAACAAAAAAAAGAAATCGCTAGAGAGAAAACTATGAAACCGTGTTACAATTTTGCCGAAAGAAAAACAGGACGCAGTGAGCGCAAGGAAGAAAAAAAAGAAAAAGCTAAATAATAAGAGGGCAACGAAAAGGAAACGCAAGAAGGTAGAACGTTGAAGGGGGTGGAAAAAGAACTCGACGAAAAAGGAAGAAAAAGGAAAGCGAAAGGGGAAGTACAATACCGGTTCTCTTCTCGACGGTACAACTCCGAGCCGGATGGAAGTGTAGGCGGCGCAAAAGACCCGTGGTCCTCGGCACTTTCCAAAATACAAACTTTCCAATAAATTTGGGGTCCTGAATGATTGCAGTAGGCAGCACAATAACGTAAGACGATCCAGGCACCTCTGGAGATCGAGGCGAATTTTCGGGATCTCCATGCCCTAGTTTTCCCTTCCAGGAGGTCTTGGGTGCTAGTGGGCCACGAAGTGTTGACCTCTTTAGCACTCAATCCTTCGGTCGAACGAGTAATGAATCTCACCTTTCCTTATCCCCGTTGGTGGCCCTTCCTTATCGCCGAAGACGTCTACAGTTCTTCTTTATCCTACGATTAGCGGAATTACAGAGAATTTTTAGGTTTCGGAATTCGCAAATGGGATAGATCTCGCAATGGGAGGAGTAAAATTTTGAGATCAGGTGTGACGTCCCGTAGGGTTGTCACGTGGGATCCTTCATGAGAAGGTGCTATCTACTGACCTACCAGGTCAATGGATAGCCGGGAAAGGAAGAGAAAAGAAAAGAACTCGTAGACACAGAAATGAAGGGGTCAATAAAGTCACCTAAATTGACCTTTATTGGCAACTGAATATCGAGTCGGGAAGAGGGCACCGGATAAAAAAGTGGCTCTAACTAACGCGAGAGAAGGTGTCACGCTCAAAAGCTAAACAACCAGACAGATCGCGGGTCAGACTCAGAGTCTCTACCTGTCCAGAACCGCACTAGCTAATATCAACTAGGCGTAAGGAGACCAGACCCGCGAATCGCGAGACCGCGTAACATCTGAGCTGCACCACGGCTCGTCTCCCACGGGAGATAACGTAGCCGGAATGTGCAACTCAGCTCCAAAATCCCGTGAGAACGCCCCGAGGAGATGCTTCGCAAGAAATGGGAAACCTCTCCTCGGCGTAACGGTCATAATGAACGTAACGGCCGTAACACAGGTAATTTTTAGGAACACAGGATGTAGGATAAGAGCAAGAAAAGCTGTGTCCTTTCGTACAATATGATACGCTTATATGAACACTAACGATTTTCCTATAATTTCTACGCAATATCGGTTCCTGAAAAAAGAAAATCAAAGAAATAGCGCAAGACAAAATACAATTCATAGGCGATATAATGTACGCAAGAAAATAAAGCAAGAGCAAAAGAAAAAATTATCGCTAGTTAAGCTCAGTTGTTGTAGGTTCCCTTCCTTTGAGAGAGATCCCTGGAATTAACAATGGCCGCATCAAAAAACATAAATGAGATGTAAAAAAACCAAAAATCAATAACAAAAAAGAAAATCCCTACCTGGAGAGGTGGCAAAATGTCACGTCACAGTATTTTGTGTAGTCTCAAAGCGTAATGCCATTGTTACGTCGTTGAAGTATTAATTGTCGATTTGGACAATTAATCCTCAAATCCTCCATCGGACTGTCGGTCTACCCCTCATTGTGGTCACTGCTCAGGTGACCATGAAAGGAAAGATTGCAGCAAAGTAGAGAGTACGCTAACTTGCTATAATTGCAAAATCTCCAAACTGTCTGATGTGTCTCACTCCGCGTTCGATGGAGAGAAGTGCCCTCTTCTTAAAAAAAGGATAACTGAAAAGGTAAGGAAAACTAATTACGGATGAAGTCTTCGCCATCACTCGAAAATCTCCGTGTCTGTCATGTGAACTGTCAATCACTAATTGGACACATTGAAGATTTCAGGCTTCTTTTCACGAGTTCAGGATTCCATGCTATCTGTATGTCTGAAATATGGCTCACAGATGCTATTAGCGATGATTTTGTCAGTCTCACAGGATACAGTCTGTTTCGCTGTGACAGAGTGGGTAAAAATGGAGGTGGTGTAGGTTTTTATCTTCATAACTCCATCAAAGCTAAAATCTTGGCTAACTCTGGTGGACTGTACTGCTACAAACCTGAATATATAATAGCAGAAATCATCACATCTGACTCGAACAAACTTCTCCTCGCCACAGTTTACCGACCTCCTCGACTAGGATCTCTACAAGAATTCGAAGACTGTCTACTAGACCTTTTTTCCTCGTACTCGAATCTTATTGTGATGGGTGACTTCAACGTAGACTTATGCCAATGCTCTCTGGATGCTCGACATCTGAAAAATTTCGCCGAAGCATCTAATCTGCACATTGTCTCCTTCGAACCCACTCACAATCTCAAGAACTCGAGTACATGGATTGATCACTGTCTGGTAGACACTACAGACAAACTGAGGGAGTGGGGACAGCAGCCGGTGTCTCTGTCCTCACACGATCTCATTTTTGTAGAGTATAAATTTCCGGTAGAGAAATATCAAGAGAGAAACTTCAGCTGTCGTGATTTTAGAGAATTTTCCACCACTGATTTCCAAGTCGATCTGTTGAACCAAGACTGGGACGGTTTTTTCGCCACCACTGACATTAACGTCAAAGTAGAGATACTGAACGATCATCTGCATAGGTGTCTTGATTTACATGCCCCGTATCATACAGTAGCATCCAAAAGAAAACCCGCCCCTTGGTTAACACAGTACCTTAAGGATAAGATTCGGGAAAGAAACAGGATACATCGATCCTGGCGCAAATTTAAGACGACACACCTGTATAACTTATACAAGACACTTAGAAATGAGGTTAAAACTTTAATAAATACAGCTAGACAGAAATATTATGTTAAACTATTTGGCAAATTAAACAATTCCAAAGAGATTTTCACGGAACTGAGGAAGCTACACTTAATTAATAGTAAAGCTACTCATAGCAAACTTGCGGTCCCCATAGAATCTTTAGTCAACCATTTTTCGTCAGTGGGACAAAACAGCCGTCCCCATGGTGAACAGATCTTTATTGGAGACACTGGATACAGTGACGATAAATTCTTCTTTCGTGAGCCTTCGTTAAAGGACATTCAAACTGTCATAAACTCCTTCAAATCAAATGCTGCTGGAGTTGATGGGCTGAGTATATCAGAAATAAGAAGGGCCCTTCCTTCTCTAAATATATTTCTGCAACATCTTATATCTTTTTCGCTCATCAACGGAGTTTTTCCTACTCTTTGGAAATCGGCATTGATCTGTCCTATACACAAAACGAAGTGCCCTACCTCTTGCAACGACTATAGACCTATTTCGATGCTCTGTGCACTCTCTAAAATATTAGAGAAACTTGTAGCAGATCAGGTTACTGAATTTCTTGATGGAAAAAGTCTGCAAGACACTTTTCAGTCAGCTTACAGAAAGTACCACAGCACTCAAACTGCCCTGATCAGAATCCTGGATGATATTAAGCTTGCCATAGATCACCAGATGGTAACGGTATTAGTCTTTTTCGATTTCTCAAAGGCTTTCGATAGAGTTGACCACTGCATCCTCATTCAGGAACTGAGGAAACTCAATCTTTCAAACTCAGCCCTGAAATGGTTCTGTTCCTACCTAACTGGTAGATCTCACGCTGTCAAAGACGTAGACGGTTCCTCTTCATCTTGGAAAACCCTCCTATCTGGAGTTCCTCAGGGATCGGTGCTTGACCCCCTCCTTTTCTGTTTATATGTTTCAGGGATTAGCAGTCAAGTCAAGTACTCGAAGTACAATCTCTACGCGGATGACCTTCAGATCTACCTGGACACAGAACAGGCTAACTTACAAGGAAGGTACCTGAGGTGTACCTCACCGATTTTGATGAAATTTTAGTATGTTATAGTCCGTGAAAAAATAATCGACACGTATTTTTTCCTATCGGCGATAAAAGACTTTTAAGGGGTGAAAACCACCCTCAAAGTTGACCCCAAAAAACGTTTTTTTGATATATTTCGGCCCCTAATGAATATTTTGCGATGGGACAAAATGGAAAATGTTCCTTGCGAAAAACGCTAGTTAACAGATGTTTTTTTGGCTATCGGGGTTGCGACCCCTATTTTTTATTTTGGAAAAACGTTTTTTTTCATTGATGTATTCACTCTAAAAAATCAATTTTAGCCTTAAAAAATTAGAAAAAAATATTTTTGTAAATAAAATAAAATAATTAAATTGACATATTTCAGGATTTTGCGAAAAACCACCCCTACATCCCTTCACTACTGTTTAAGACGAATGTCCATTTATAACAATGAAAAGCATATTTATTTAAGGATAAGATCGCTCCATGCGATCTGAATATTATTCTGTATCAATTACGAGAGTGCAATAACATTTTCGAGCAAAAAAGAATTATAGGGTGACAAATTTCCACCCCCAAATAACTTTCTCCAGATGTATCTCAGCTCCTAATGAATATTTTGCGATGGGACCAAATGGAAAATGTTTCTTATGAAAAATGCTAGTTTCTGGATGTATTTCAGACTATTGGGGTTGCAACCCCTATTTCTTATTTTGGAAAAACAATATTTTCACTAATATGTTTACTGTAAAAGATCAATTTAGCCTCGAAAAATAAGAAAAAAATATTTTTGTAAATAAGAGAAAATAATTCAATTGACATATTTCAGGATTTTGCATAAAACAACCCCTACAAATCGTCCATTACCTTTAAAGCAAATATTCATTTGTAACAATAACAGCGCATTTCTCCTATGAAACATACTCTGCATGTGACCTAAATATTATTTTCTATCAAGTACGATAGTGCAACGATATTTTCGAACAAAAAAGAATTATGGGGTGACAAATTTCCACCCCCAAATAACTTCTTTTTTATATATCTCGGCCCCTAATGAATATTTTGAGATAGGACCAAATGGAAAATATTTATTATGGAATGCACGTAGCCTCGGTTTTTATTTCTATAAACTGAAGTACATAGAAGCTTATGGAGTTTATAGAGTACGGTGTAGTGGTACGATATTCCCTTATATCGTATAATTTACGCTGTTGGATTTATTTGTAAGGTAGGTGACTAATTAAGTGATTAATTTTTAATTACTTTTATTATCAAACTGTAAATATGAAATAACAGAACTAATTTTGTTGTAAATTATATGTTCTACATTTTTCGTTTGAAATATATTAGTCTACAAGGTTTTGACAAAATAGTAATCTTCATAGAAATGTTAAAACATAATCATTTTTTACATCATTTGCATCGTACAATAGGTGGAATCGCCCATTTTATTCATATTTAATTTTTAAGATTTTGAATAATTTTTCGAAAAATAAATTTTATAAAAATTTTTTATACAGAAGTTGCAGGGTTTAATGTGGAGTATAAAACTGTAGTAAAAAATTTGACCTTGAGCGGCGTTTTCAAGATCGAATCATGGTCAACTTTGATTTTTTAAATGGAAACCTTTTTTAAATTATTTATCAAAAAATTGTATATGAATATATAAAGTGACTATAAATTATATCTATACATATATATAATTATTGTTATTATTATCATTATTATATTTTTTAAATTTTTTTTCATAGTTTTTTTTAATTTTCAAATTTTGAACAGTAATGGTAATCTTCGAAAAAGTGTTTGAAACACAATGACTTTTTGCACCAAGCACAACGAATTATAACAACATTTCTGCAACCTTCGATTTCGCAATGCGTTTTGCAGTTATCTCCAAAACCAAAATCTACAGGATTATCAAATTCTTCAGATTTTTCATCAATATAACCGCTTTTATACCAAGAATATTTCCAAAGATTTGTATATCTTGGCGAAGAAAGTTGATTATGTACTGTACAAAATAAATTCAAGAAAGTAAAATCTGTATCACAATTGAAACAATGGGCTCACTATTTAAATAGAAGCGGTACATGCAGAGAAAGAATAGCTAGAATATGTCAATTCACATCTGAAAATTTTAAAACAGCAGTCGATTCCGGATTAATTGTCCATGACTTGGAATTACGTAAATGGGCATTACATGCCCAACAAGAAATAGGATCTGAAGATTTTAGATTTCAAGCATCAAAGAATTGGCTGAATCGTTTTAAGAAAGCACATAGAATAACGTCAAAAAAAGTTAACTAATTTATCACCAGAAAAACATTGGAAAATGGTAATGAATTAGAATAGAAAGCAATTGAATTTGTTGCTGATGTCAAAGAATGCATGGCAGAAATTGGAATAGAAAACGTGTACAATTCTGATCAAAGTGGGTTTCAATTAGAAATGCATTCCGGCAAAACCTTAGCTGTTGAAGGAGAAAAGCAGATAGAATGTGTTCTGCAGTCCGTTTCATCGACGACTCATAGTTATACAATACAACCATTAATATCTGGTGATGGAAAGCTTCTTTCACCCCTTTTTATAGTTTTAAAAGAGCAAAGTGGTCAGTTTGGATCAATTCTAGAAGCTAATCTATTTAGACCTAAAAATGTATACACGAGAGCATCAAAATCTGGAAAACGTACTTCAGGTATTAATGTAGGAATATTTATCTAATTGTATTGTAATTATGAAATGGCTAAATAAGTAATTTTTAATTTCAGATCACTTTAAAGATTGGCTGGAGAATGTATTTTTTCCAAACGTGGGATTGAATAGTATACTGTTACTCGATTCGTGGAGTGGTCACTGTCCTAAAGTTGCAGAAGCTGCAACACCAGCAAATAAAATTATAAATTGTCACGTCCGCGACGGAAGTATCGAATACTCGATACTTCCTGGCCATCCGAGTATCCCGTCACGTTGATCGTCAACGTGACGGATCTGCTTAGCGTCGCAAGAGGCCCTTATCGCTGATATCAGCATCTTCGCGGGCCTACTTCGGACGCTGAGTCGCGCCGTTGGGCACTCTCGTTTCCGCGCTCGACCCGCTCGTTCGACCCACGCGTTACATGGCGTCAGAAGTGGGATGTGAAAAAAATTTTTATGTATATACATGGTGTCAAAAATAGTTTTGAAGAAAAATGAAGTATATACATAGTGTCTCAAGTGGTCGTATAAAAAAGAAGAAATATAAATTAATAAAAAAGAATAGAATAAAATAAATATACCGCGAACAAGTAAAAAAAAAGTTAATAAAACAAAATAATAATACAGACAATTAATCAATAAAAAAAAACAAAGAAAGAAAAATTAATAAAAACGTACAAAAAATAATGAATTAAAATCACATATTTTAAATGCAAAATAGACAAAAAAAAAATAGACGAGACAAATATTATTACAGACAGAAAGAATAAAGACAAAACAAGACAGTGTGATAATAATTATATAAGAAGAAGAAGACATAAAAAAAAAAGACTACGATTACCATCAAAGGACAATTGCAACTATAACGACGGAAAATATAACTAGAAGGAAGGACGAAAATTTCATGACAACTAATTACTAGGACGACAAAACTAAGGACAAGGGAAATATAATATACAGAACGACAAACATTTAAAAGGAATAAAACCCAAAATTGGAAATACATTAAATATACACTACTCTGGTAAGTGAAATTTACATACTTTTACACAATCTTAATTGAACTTTTGTATTAGTCAAATTTCTTAATCCAAGCTTCACAAAATAAAAAAGAAATATTTTTGCAATTTAATTTCTAACAAAATTACTCAAAATTTGAATACTAAACTTAACTTTTGTAGAATCAAGCATAAAAAAAAAAGATAAAAAGAAATTTGACACTTATATATTCTGTTGCATGCTGCTTTGCCTTGCATCTCAATAAACAACACTTATGCTGATAAAATGGTATTGCTCAAACAGTCTATTTTATAATAATAATAATAAAGACAAAACCTAAATTAGCCTTGAATTATTTTTGGATAAATTATTATAGAAAATTATAATTCAAACAAATTGATTCCGAATTCTGACTTTTTTTTTTCAAAATTCCCGAAGACGAAATAGATATATTGACATTAATCATATTGACATAAATCATTTATACATCTTGAAATTTATTAAAAAGTTACAACTTAATTCTCTTATTATATTTATAAAATGGCAAATGAAACTCAAAATTCAATAAAGTTTAGTGATATTAGTGAATATATTCCCGCGTTCGATGGATACAATATGCCCATCGAAGACTTTTGCGAAATTTGCGAGACGGCACAAACAATTCTATCAAAATCGGACAGAACGAAATTTATTAAAGCACTACCCTTGAAACTGACAGGAAGCGCGAGAGAACAAATTTTTAACAAAACTTATAACACTCTATCGGAATTACTGAATGACCTTAGAAAAGTATTTAGCAAGAATTTAGAAATATCGGATCTTGAAATTGAATTAAAAAGATGTAAGCAACAATATAATGAATCGGTATTAGATTATACACATAGAATCAAAAGAATACTAAAAAGTATTTTGAACATGATAGAAAATACATACAATAGGAAAACCAACGAAAAATTATTAGCTGTACAAATAGCAGAAATGAAGGAGTTAGCAAGAAAAACATTTATTCGCGGATTAGATAACAGAATTCACCACCTAATTATGATTCTAAATCCCAAAACATTTGAAATCGCAACAGATAAGGCTCTTGCAATAGAACGAGAATTACAAAAAATACAAAAATTAAAATCGTCTAACACCAATCCGGCAGTAGAAACATCCAAAGTTAGATTTTTAGAAACGCATTCCTTAAATGACACATATAAAAGAGAAACTTGTGCTTTTTGCGACAGAATAGGACATAAAACAGAAAACTGTTTGGAATTACAAAAATATAAAGGACAGGAAAACTCTCGAGACAGTAGAAATAGATACAATTCCTTTGACGTACAAAATTATTCTAGGGAAAAATTTAATCATTATCCTGGTAATCCTCGCGGAGAATTCAATCATTTCCGTGGTGGAGAAAGAAATTATCACAGAAACAAACATGATTATTCTAGAGACAGATACGACAGATTTCGAGACGAATGTAGCAATTCAAATGATAATGTAAACAATTTTCACCATTCGGATTATTTTCAGAATAAAAAAGACAACTTGACAAAATTTCTTTCTACCAATAGGAATATATTTTCAAATGAAAATTCTCGAAACGACTACGACAATACGAGACACAGTAGACCCGATTCGCGTAAAAGACACTTTAAAACAGAAAATGTAATGATCTACGAAAAACCAAAGATAGGCTTCGCGGAAAAGCGTGACGCGAAGCGAGAGTCAATAGAACAAATAAAGCCTATCCAAAGTTTTAATATCAAACATGAAATAAATATTGATAATAAGCCTCCATCGATAATATTAAAATCAAAAAATCTAATAAATGAACAAGCACAGTTCCTGATAGATTGTGGAACTGAAATTAATTTAATAAAAGAAATAAAACTTAAATCGGACGTCATAACGTTTCCCTCACCGATTTACGAATTAAACGGTATTACTAAAGGCAGCACTAAAACTTTAGGCAAGTGCATAATTGAAGTAAATTCGATACCAACAGATTTTTACATAGTTCCGAATGATTTTCCAATTCCAGCAAATGGTATTTTAGGTAATGAATTCTTTTGGGAAAATGTGATAGAGTTATCATATGCTGAACGGTGCATCAAAATGAACGAATTGAAAATTCCATTTGTTGAATCTGATAAAGTTATTTTAGCACCACGAAGTTCTAAACAAAGTCCAGTTAGTATTACAAATACTGTGACGTGGCATTTTGCCACCTCTCCAGGTGGGAGCACTTTTTTATTTTTCTCTTTCTTTTTTTTTCTTGTTTCTTTTCTCTGTTTTTTTTTTTTGCCTTTTTGTTATCGATTATTTTTATTATGGATTACTATTGATTTTATTGGCGGCTATGGCGAAGTCCAGGGATCTCCCTGAGAGGAGGGGGACCCTTAAACATTAGTTAAGCGCCTTTATCGTAGTTCTTTTCTTTACGTCCTTTTTTTTTCATTCTATGATCATGTTGTTTTCTTCTTGTGCGTACCGTATCGAAATTGATTGTATCATATTCTTTTTTTTGTTTAGCGCTATTTCTATTATGTAAGATTGTTTTTTTTTTTGGGAATTTATTGAGTATTTGTGCGAAACCGTGAGCGTTTACCTTAGCTCCATGTAAGAATAGGTGAGGGCACAGCCTCCCTTTTCTCCTACTCTGCAACCCTCTTTCCTCCCACGCGAATTCCCCCTTTTCCCTTTTTGGACCCTAAAGAATTAGTCCCGTTGCGGTACCCTCGTCCGCGGATTCCTTATCGCCGGATAGCAACGAATCGAGATCCACGCCGATAAGGAAGGCTCCCCAGCGACGAGTCCTAGGATAATACAGAAATTTCGATGCGGTTATCGACCCGAAGATCCACGGAAAGAGGTCAGCACCTCTTGACCTAATTGAGTTGCGGACCCCCCAGGAAGGGGAAATTGGAGCATGGAGGTCCCGCAAATTTGCGGTGACCTCCAGAGATACTTGGACCGCCGAGCCGTACCACGTAAATTTTCTTCTTGAAGTGCCGTGCCGACTTACAAAAAAAAAGAAAGAGAGAAAACGAAATTTTCTTTTCGCCCGCGTGGTTTTTCTTTTGTGTTGGAGTGTCGTGCCGAAGGAGTACCTGGAGCCGACCCCTCTGGAGCGGAGGCGAAGTGCCACCACGTCATCGGCGAGCCATCCGGCGACAAAAGGTAGCGAGAGGGGTACCGCACCCATTCTCGTTTCTCTTTCTCCCTTTAGTACCCCCTTTGTAAAGTTTCTTTTGGTTCCCGTCCCTTTTTTTGATTTAGTTGAGCCCTCATCGCGTCTTTTCTGTTCCCCTTTTTAAGTATCCCCTCTCTTACCGTTGCTGTGCCCCGTGCGATCGTGTTGTAACACGGTTTCGCGTTCTTTTTTTCTTATCTTTTTTGTTTCCCTTGTATCGAGTTTTCTTTTTTTTTTACGTTATAGTTCAGAAATCTTCGGTCGCGTCCCCCCCGCTCCTCTCAGCGTAGAATCTTAAGTTTTCTTTTTTTGTGACTGCGCTATTTCTTTTTGATTTTCGCTGCATTTTTTTCTTGTGTTGTTCTCTATCGTTTACCGCGAATTCATATTTTTTTCTTATTGTTCCTTCAGTTCACGCTATTATTTTAGAGCTCTTTTTCTTGTATATTGTTCTTCTTTTTTTTTTGTTAGCAATAAATTGCGCGTTGCGCCTTTTTTTTTATTTCCCGCGTGAGTCTCCTTTTTTTTTTCTGAGAAGGAGGCAGGATCCCCTCTGGGACTCCTGCCCTCCCTGAGTTCGCCGAGCCCCCCCTTTACTCCCTCTCGTGACTATTAAGGTGTTTTTTTTTGTTTTGTGCATTTCCTTTTTGTTGTTTTCAGGTGTTTCTTTTTTTTGTTGTCTCGTTTTCTTGCGTACCGCGTCAGGATCCCCAAAAAAGGATCCTGACTGGCGCCCAATAACCCCTTGGAGCTCTTACGAGCAAGGGTGCCCTCCCTATAACGACCCTTACCCTCACGGGAAGGGACGAAGGGGCAGGATTTGTAAACGCCGGTATCTCCGTGTCCACCTTGAAAGGGGAAACGGGGAGAACGGCGGTCGCAAATTTTTGGCGCCCAACGTGGGGCCCATTTTTCCTAAAACATTTTTTTTTTTTCCCTTTTTCGAGATTTTTATTGCTGTTATTTTCAAAAAAAAATTTCATTACTGTATGTGTGTTTTTTTTTTTGCGAGTCCATGCCATGCCTTGATCCCCCTATTAGAGCATTGTAAATTTACGAGAATTCGAAAAGGAATATTCTAGAACATTTATGTTTCGTGAATATTCCTTTTCCTTATAAGATAATATCTTCCAGCGTTAAAGTTTTTTTCTTGGAATTTCTAACGGTCGCCGGATCGAACGATCTTGTTTGTTTTGATCGCGACAAAGCCCGTAGCGTGAGAGCCGGTAGAGCGACGGAGATAGCGAGAGGCATTGTTCTCGGAAGTCGCCGATACCTCGCTCTATTCTTAGTCATTTCGGTTAATATTAAGAAGAAATTTATATTTAGTAGCGCGAGGCGATAAATAGAGATATATTAAGTCGGAATTCTTCTTTTTCTCCCCCTCACCCTTTTCTTTCTTTTCAGGTAGTAACGGCGATTTTCGAACTTCGAAAAGTTCGAGAACGTCGTTCTTACAAAAATTTTTTTTTGTTTAGATTATTGCGCCCTTTTCAGGTACCCCTTCAGTTACGAGCATTTTTACTATTATTATTAGTATTTTTTTTTTTTCTCTTGACGCCGCATGCGAATTTTCTTTGTTTTTTTTTCTCTTTCCTCCCTTTTTTAGCTTTTCTTTTTCTTTCTCGCCCCTTTGCGCCTTGCCTAGAGGAATCCGATGGATTCCTCTAGCGTTTCCAGCCTCCCAGGGGCCGATGGTCCCCTGGTTCAGGCGGAAAGGGCTGCCCGCCGATATATTCGATCCCGAACACCCCTAGAGCTCATCCGCATTTTGGATTTTGAGCGACTAAATGTGCAGGGACATACCCGGACCCTTCAGGATCGATTCGTGCGGTTCTCTTTGCGCAAGGATTTCGGGGACCAAGCCGCCCCTTGGGACCCCGAAGAGGATGAAAGGGGGATCGAGTTCCCTGCCACCCTTATAGGGGGTGAAAGGGAGATCTCCACCGATCATCTGCCGCGAAATACCTCGGTAGTAGAATGCAGTACCGTCGCTACCCCTACTAGCGCCCCCCCAATTATGGCCCCTATCGCACCCCCTCGTACCATTATTCCCGAAATACCTTTAGCTCTCCCCTCCCTGCATGACCCATTTCCCCCTTCCCCTCCAATTACCACCTTTGCTACCCTGCCAGTAGGTGGGACGAGTACCACCCCCACCCTTATCTTTTCTCGCCCCTTAAGTTCCGCTTTCGCCCCCCCTACTACCGTACAACCCCCAACCTTTTCCTATTTTTCCGATTTCGCTCCCGCCCCCTACACCCTATTCCCTTCCACCCTGCCCCCAACAACCCAACAGATCCCTCCTGTTCCAGTTGGTGTCCCTCGTACAGAGGGTGGTGGTCCCTTGAGGGGGGCCCCCACTACTTCTGTAGGGCTTTCGCGGGCCGTGAATTTTTCGCGCCGCCCACCCTTAATGGAAGTACCTGTAAGTCGAGATTTGCGACGGCCCTCCTGTTTGAGAGCCGACCCTCGACAGAAATCCCGTGTAGAAGCACCCCGCGTACCCCGTCTCCCTTCTGAGGAGGATTCCGAAGAGGAACCCTTCTCGGAAGGTCCATTGTTACCCCCCGAATCTCGTCTCCCCCCCAGAATCAGAAACCCCCCGTTGCCGCGTAGTGAACGGTCCCGTCGCGTATCGGACTTACGGTCCAGCACGCGAGTAGCAGACAGCTGGCCCCATAGGACTCGGGAATCCTCGTCCTATTGGGACCGATATAGAGGGGCCGAACCTCCGGTTGAAACCGAATCGGAGGAAGAATTTATGGAGTATCGGGGTTCTCGCCGTAGATGTTCTCGTTCCCCTGAGGGTTCGGGGTGGACGACTCTCCCCTTTGGCACGACGTCGGCCATTGCCCCAAAAGGGGCGTACGACGTCTTGCGGAAGTGGGGGGTCTCGTTCTCGGGCACCCCAGGGGACGATCCCGAAGATTTTCTCGCCCTGTTAGAGGAGTGCGGACAGGCGGGAAATTTCTCCCCAATGGAGATTATCGCAGCAGTCCCCATGGTGATGAAGGGCACTGCGAGGAAGTGGTGCCGCAATGCCCGGAAGTACTGGGGATGTTGGGACGATTTCGTCTCCTCATTTCGTGGGCAGTTCGCCAAAACCGACTTTCAAAGTCGGTTGAGGAGCGAAATCTACCAACGGACCCAGGCTGAGGGCGAACCGGTATCCGAGTTTCTCACGAAACGATTAGCGAGCGGCTTAACATAGCCTGCCTCAACCTCCACCCGGATTACCAGAAGGATGTCCAGAGGAAGGACGTCCACAGTTTTCGGGAGTTGAGGGAGAGAGCCCAGGTTGTGGAAGCCTGGCTAGGTAGGAGGAAGAGGTATCAGCCTCCCTCTTTTACCGCCGATCTCGCGTACCCCTCCCTAGCGCCCGATCTAACGTACCGTAAAGCCGCCGCGAAGAATCTTGCCGCCCCCGTTTGCGAGACTTCGAGTAGTCCTTCCGATGGGGAGGCTTCCGGGAAGAAGTCCCGGAAGAAGAAGAAGAACTCGCGGAGACGCGTGGCCCTTCCAGTCGCAAACCCTATAACCCCCGCAACCCTTAGCACCCCAAAACCCGAACCCGTTATCGCTGCCGAATCCCCCCGTGTTGCGCCCACCCCAAAGATCCCTAACCTAATGGATCTCAACCTCACTCCCGTTCCTGTTTCCGCCCCCATGTCTCCGGCGGAGATGGCTTATTGGCAAAATAAGCAATCTCCACCCCGCCCAGCCCCAGCTAACCGTCGAGAGGCCCTCGGGCGGGAGAAATGCTGGAACTGCCACCAGGCAGGGCACCGGTATGCAGATTGCCCGTCCCCTAGGGGACGTTTTTGTTATAGTTGTGGTGAACCCGGTATCACCATTCTCTCCTGCGCGCGGTGCCTCCCGAAGCGGGGAAACGACCTGCGAGGGCAGCGTTAAAGGTCTTGGCGCTGTCCTCCCGGATCGAAAGGCTCCCTTACGCTTCCGTTCCGCGTTCCGACATTTGCGAGGTCCCTTATGACATCGCGCCCTTAGAGGATATCGATAATGCTTTCCCTTGCCGTTATGCCGTTTCCCTTTCTAGTGATTCCCGTTCTACGTACACCGTGGATGAAGACCTTCACCTTTCGTTTGTTTCCGATTTCTCAGGATTATCCCCTATTGCGACCCCGACTACCACCCCCACTATCACGCCCCCTAAGACCCCGTAACCAGAGAAAGTAACTTCAAAACCTAGATGATCGCCAAATTGGGATTATTTTCTTTCACGTTTTTTTTGCTCTTTGAAGGATACCCTAAAAAGTTATCGTAAAGTATGCTATTAGTGAGATCAAGGTGTCGGCATGAACTATCGCAACCCCCTTTAACTACAATGATTTTAGTGTTCTATGATATTCCAGCTTTGCGTTCTTTTAAGTGCCTGTTTTAGTGATTTCTGTTCTTTTTTCCCGCCTGTTTAGCAACGATGAATCGACGGAATGACGAACGCGCGAGGCGGGAGTCCCGACCCCCCGTAGAGCCTCCCCTTCCACCCCTAATGGCCCTCAGGGTGCCGACTCCACCCGGCTGTGATCCCCTACGCCCCACAGTCCCACCCCCTGAGGGATGTTGGAACTGCGGGCAGCCGGATCATCGGTATAACGTCTGCCAGTGGCGGCTGGCCAAGTTCTGCCGTCGGTGTGGGTACTCCGGGGTGACGATCCGCGACTGCCCGAGGTGCCCCAGGCCCTCGGAAGTCGTGGGGGTGCCCCCGGGGAGCCCGCAGCCGGCGGCGGCGCTGACGGCCGCCCTGGTAGCGTGTCCGGTGGCTCCGGCTCGCCCCGCGGGACCACGTCCCTCCCCTTCACCCCCTACCCCAACACCCCCTCATCCTTCTCCCAGCCCACGTCCCCCTACTCCCCTCAGCTCCGTTTCCCGTCCTCGTCCCTTTTTCCCCACCTTCGCTGCAGCTCCCGGTTTCCCTATTATTAGGGGCCGGGGACGAGCTGTTGCGACACCCGTCCCTTCCGTCTCCCTTCCACGCCCCCACATTCCCGTTCTTCCTGTCCCCCTTCCTCGCACCCACATCCCCGTTCGACCGGTACCCCTTCCTCGTACCCATATCCCGGTCGTCCCTGTTCCTCTTCCCCGTTCCCGACTTCCCTCACGAGCCCGTTTCACCCCCCTTCCCGATTCCCCATTCTCCTCCCGCGCAACTTCCCGATCCTCTTCCCCAGAGATCCCAGCCGGGAGGATCGTGGTACAGGCCCTGATCCACTCACCCCCTAAATAGATTTTCTTTTCTTTTTTTTTCTCTAGAGTCTCCCCCAACCTGTCTGAGTTTATTTTTATTTATTTTTCTCCCTATTTGCGCCCTGGTACCCTATTCGTGTATTTTATGTTCCTTTTTTTTACCCCGTAGTGCCCCCCATCCCTCAGCACCATTTTGTTTTTTTTTGTTTTTGTCGTTGTCGTTGTGTTTCTTTTTTTTTGGCATGGACGCCCTTTTTTTTGTTTCCTTTTTGCATTGAAGCTCCTTTTTTGTTTTCTTTTTGGCATAGACGCCCGATTTTAGTTTTCTTTTTTTTGCATTGACGCCTTTTTTGTTTTCTTTTTGGCATAGACGCCCTATTTTAGTTTGTTTTTTTTTGCATTGACGCCTTCTTTTGTTTTGGCATAGACGCCCTATTTTAGTTTGTTTTTTTTTCTTTCTTTCGGCATAGACGCCTAGTTTTTTTAGTTTCGTTTTGGCATAAGAGCCCTTTTTTAGTTTCGTTTTGGCATAAGAGCCTTTTTTTTAGTTTCGTTTTGGCATAAGAGCCCTTTTTTAGTTTCGTTTTGGCATAAGAGCCCTTTTTTAGTTTCGTTTTGGCATGAGAGCCCTTTTTAGTTTCTGTTTTCGGCATAGAAGCCTATTTTTAGTTTTTTTTCCTTTCCTGGTAGAGTATCCCAAAACCCCACATCCTTCCCACTCGCGAACCAATGACGAGCGGAGCGAGCTTCAGCCGGATGGATCGTGGTGTCGCGGGATACGCTCCCCCTAAGCCGGGGGGAGTTTGTGACGTGGCATTTTGCCACCTCTCCAGGTGGGAGCACTTTTTTATTTTTCTCTTTCTTTTTTTTTCTTGTTTCTTTTCTCTGTTTTTTTTTTTTTTTGCCTTTTTGTTATCGATTATTTTTATTATGGATTACTATTGATTTTATTGGCGGCTATGGCGAAGTCCAGGGATCTCCCTGAGAGGAGGGGGACCCTTAAACATTAGTTAAGCGCCTTTATCGTAGTTCTTTTCTTTACGTCCTTTTTTTTTCATTCTATGATCATGTTGTTTTCTTCTTGTGCGTACCGTATCGAAATTGATTGTATCATATTCTTTTTTTTGTTTAGCGCTATTTCTATTATGTAAGATTGTTTTTTTTTTTGGGAATTTATTGAGTATTTGTGCGAAACCGTGAGCGTTTACCTTAGCTCCATGTAAGAATAGGTGAGGGCACAGCCTCCCTTTTCTCCTACTCTGCAACCCTCTTTCCTCCCACGCGAATTCCCCCTTTTCCCTTTTTGGACCCTAAAGAATTAGTCCCGTTGCGGTACCCTCGTCCGCGGATTCCTTATCGCCGGATAGCAACGAATCGAGATCCACGCCGATAAGGAAGGCTCCCCAGCGACGAGTCCTAGGATAATACAGAAATTTCGATGCGGTTATCGACCCGAAGATCCACGGAAAGAGGTCAGCACCTCTTGACCTAATTGAGTTGCGGACCCCCCAGGAAGGGGAAATTGGAGCATGGAGGTCCCGCAAATTTGCGGTGACCTCCAGAGATACTTGGACCGCCGAGCCGTACCACGTAAATTTTCTTCTTGAAGTGCCGTGCCGACTTACAAAAAAAAAGAAAGAGAGAAAACGAAATTTTCTTTTCGCCCGCGTGGTTTTTCTTTTGTGTTGGAGTGTCGTGCCGAAGGAGTACCTGGAGCCGACCCCTCTGGAGCGGAGGCGAAGTGCCACCACGTCATCGGCGAGCCATCCGGCGACAAAAGGTAGCGAGAGGGGTACCGCACCCATTCTCGTTTCTCTTTCTCCCTTTAGTACCCCCTTTGTAAAGTTTCTTTTGGTTCCCGTCCCTTTTTTTGATTTAGTTGAGCCCTCATCGCGTCTTTTCTGTTCCCCTTTTTAAGTATCCCCTCTCTTACCGTTGCTGTGCCCCGTGCGATCGTGTTGTAACACGGTTTCGCGTTCTTTTTTTCTTATCTTTTTTGTTTCCCTTGTATCGAGTTTTCTTTTTTTTTTACGTTATAGTTCAGAAATCTTCGGTCGCGTCCCCCCCGCTCCTCTCAGCGTAGAATCTTAAGTTTTCTTTTTTTGTGACTGCGCTATTTCTTTTTGATTTTCGCTGCATTTTTTTCTTGTGTTGTTCTCTATCGTTTACCGCGAATTCATATTTTTTTCTTATTGTTCCTTCAGTTCACGCTATTATTTTAGAGCTCTTTTTCTTGTATATTGTTCTTCTTTTTTTTTTGTTAGCAATAAATTGCGCGTTGCGCCTTTTTTTTTATTTCCCGCGTGAGTCTCCTTTTTTTTTTCTGAGAAGGAGGCAGGATCCCCTCTGGGACTCCTGCCCTCCCTGAGTTCGCCGAGCCCCCCCTTTACTCCCTCTCGTGACTATTAAGGTGTTTTTTTTTGTTTTGTGCATTTCCTTTTTGTTGTTTTCAGGTGTTTCTTTTTTTTGTTGTCTCGTTTTCTTGCGTACCGCGTCAGGATCCCCAAAAAAGGATCCTGACTGGCGCCCAATAACCCCTTGGAGCTCTTACGAGCAAGGGTGCCCTCCCTATAACGACCCTTACCCTCACGGGAAGGGACGAAGGGGCAGGATTTGTAAACGCCGGTATCTCCGTGTCCACCTTGAAAGGGGAAACGGGGAGAACGGCGGTCGCAATACAAATACAAAAAAGGATAAGAATGAAGAATTTTATCAACTGCATTTGGATAATTCTATGGACTCAAAAGAAGACACAAAGAGGCCACAACTAGCTGCCAAACCCGACACCACGAAAAACTTTAGTGATACTATGGATCAAGAAATTTGGGAAATCGAAAATACAGACATCGAAACAATTAAAAGAAAACAAAAACCATTGAAAAAATTAAAATTGAAAAGAAAGAAATTACAAGAAAATATGGAAGAAGGAATTCGTATTATAAAAGAAAATGAGAAAATTAAAAATACGAAAGAAGATAATGAAGAAGAAACTGAAGAATTAACAGAGCAAATAGAAGAAAAAATGATTAAAGAAGAATTTTTGGAGCAGTTAGGAATACCAGAGACAAACAAAGAAAAAGAAGCAACAAAAAATCAAAATATTAAAAAATGGGAAGAAGAATCTTCACAAGTTGATCAAGCGCCAAAAATTGAAACAAAGGCAGAAGTATATGAACCGGTACCAAAAGGAAAAAGGGTCTATCCAAGAATAAATATAAACAGAAATAATAATAAAATGGCCGAGGAAAATAGCCTAAATGAAATAAAAATATATGAAGAAGAGGACCTGGAACTTAAATTTGCCGGAATAGGTGCTAGCCCGCCAAGAATTCGCGCTGAAGATCCAACAAAGAAGATTGAAGAAATATTGTTGCTAATAAATCAAATTCCAAAAGGAAAGAACTACAATTCTCCAGCAACTACAACATTTAAATCTCCAGAAATACGAATTGAAGAAACACCGACTCCTATGTTTAGGTCTCCAGAAAAATTTACAGAAGATATACCAGCACGAGACGTAACTCCAAATTTTCGCTCTCCAGACGATTGTACAGCGAAATTAATTCAACTAAAGACGACCGACCAATTTTCGACTACTGAAGAAACAAACATAAACAAATTGTTTCAAAAAGTGACTGAAACAAGAAAGAAAATCGCGAATATCGAAGACGTTACGATTACAAAAAATATAAAAATGAAGCGGTCAAATATAATTACAAACATAATAAACATATCATTCATTATATCAGTTAATTGTTCGCTTAACATGTATTTTGGGAAAGTTTTAACCGAAAAAGTGATTATGGAACAAGATAAATTATTGAAATATGACGTGGCAATAACAAAAATAATGATTCCTACCAGAAGAATAAAAATATATTTAGGTCTAATCTGTAAACAACACTTTTCAGATGATATAATATTACAAAATATCACAAGGTATTTCCAATTTTATTTTACGGACTTGGCAAATTCTATCAAAAACTTGACAGAACATTGGACAAAGACAATAGCAACAAAATTGACGAATAAATTAAATGTGTTTCGAATCATCCATACGGTTTAGTAGAATATGTACAAAACCAAATACATATAATTATAAAATGAAAATTAAACACAATACGAAAAGAATTTTATAACTCAATACAAAAAAAAACACATTCGTTTTCTTGAAATTTAACAAGGATTACTGCAATGTGTATCGATAATTGAATCACACTTATCAGAATACGAAATCGATGCTAGGATTTTATCGATATTCTGTTATTCGCCAAAAGTGGACAAGTTCACCAACAAATCTAGTACAACATTGTACACTGAACATACAATTTGAACACACCATTTGGGAAGAAGTGAAAATTTTAATTACGAAAACATAAATCAACAATTTTCTGAAGCTCAAACGCAAAATATTCAATCAAGAGATTATAAAAGAATGGAGTGGTCTAAAATTTACAAAACAAATGTTTGGAAAATTTCGACTTAGAGATTACATTACATCTATAAGATTTAGAAGTATAAGAATAATACATTATGTTCAGCACGTGATAAAAAGCAAAAAAAACATTACCATACTAGAAAATATAAAATAAAAGCTAAAGCTTTGCAAAAGAATGACGGATTGGAAAACGTTTTGATAGACTGAACAATACTTTACAGTTTTCTACAATATTGACTAGTACTATTCTCTTGATTTTGGATTTAGCACGCAAATTTTCAATGCTTAGCAATCTTCACTGTGTGAAATATTGACGTATTCGTCGAAAGACAAAGAATTAAAAGAAATTTAGAACTGAAAATATAGAACTATGAGGATTGTAAACATTATCAGGTGAATATTAACGCTCATCTCTAATCATTTAAATATATAACTTCAAATTGAATTCAAAAAACGTAAAGCAATATCATATTTTCAGGACACTATTCAAAGCTTTTCTGCCTCTAAAACTCGCACGAACTATTAAATACTTACAGCAAATATCAAGCATGTTACTTTATTATGATAGTATATACAAATTAAGATATTCTTCCTACAGAGAAAAGATCCTTCCGATGATCCAACATTAACATACCAAATCTTCTACTAACACCCCCCAAAACACTAATGATTTAGATTGTTTCAGGCATACAGAATACATTTATAATAAGAACGATTGGAATTGAAATTTTTGGAAACAAAGACGATTAAGGATATAATATTAACCAAGGAATACAACCTATATAGATAACAAGGACATTACGGACAAAACTGAGACGAATACACTGAAAACATAGCAGACAACGTATCATTACCAAATTTATACTCCTACACTACAATCCTTCTAACTGTTGACACTCTACTAACCATCCCTACTACTAATCAGATATTCTGTTACAGATAATATGTATTTGCAAATATAAATGAAAAATCAGAGGAATTATGACCAAAGGACACCACACAAAATGGAACGAACAGAGAATAACTGCATCGAGCCACAGCTATATCCATGGTACTACTAAAAAGAAAATCCTGAGACGAGCTACGATCGACAACAAGACCAACCGCATTGGACCACGGCTACATCCGACATTGGTAACTACACCTGCATCCGACCACCCTAGGACCGACACAACGAAGAATTAGATTAAGCTCGCGACTCATTATGTTATTGACGATATTTTTGCAAAAAAAAAAGAGAGAAATTATGTATCATGCGATAGAATCGATGCAGGAGCATCGATTTTCGGTAGGGGGGGAGTGTCACGTCCGCGACGGAAGTATCGAATACTCGATACTTCCTGGCCATCCGAGTATCCCGTCACGTTGATCGTCAACGTGACGGATCTGCTTAGCGTCGCAAGAGGCCCTTATCGCTGATATCAGCATCTTCGCGGGCCTACTTCGGACGCTGAGTCCCGCCGTTGGGCACTCTCGTTTCCGCGCTCGACCCGCTCGTTCGACCCACGCGTTACAAAATATAAAAAAAATTCCAAGTGGAACAACAGGAAAAATTTAACCTCTTGATGTATTTGGTTTCGGTATTTGGAAAAACTTTGTTCGGCATTTTTCAGATAATGTTATACTAATGAATTACGATATGAACTTGCATGTGAGGAATAATATAATTAAGCTACAATTATTAGTACTGCGACCACCGATCTCCCCGTTTCCCCTTTCTAGGTGGGCACGGAGATACCGGCGTTTACAAATCCTGCCCCTTCGTCCCTTCCCGTGAGGGTAAGGGTCGTTATAGGGAGGGCACCCTTGCTCGTAAGAGCTCCAAGGGGTTATTGGGCGCCAGTCAGGATCCTTTTTTGGGGATCCTGACGCGGTACGCAAGAAAACGAGACAACAAAAAAAAAGAAACACCTGAAAACAACAAAAAGGAAATGCACAAAACAAAAAAAAAACACCTTAATAGTCACGAGAGGGAGTAAAGGGGGGGCTCGGCGAACTCAGGGAGGGCAGGAGTCCCAGAGGGGATCCTGCCTCCTTCTCAGAAAAAAAAGGAGACTCACGCGGGAAATACTGAAAAAAGGCGCAACGCGCGATTTATTGCTGACAAAACAAAAAAAAAGGAAAAATATACAAGAAAAAGAGCTCAAAAATAATGGCGTGAACTGAATGAACAAATAAAAAAAAAAAGATGAATTCGCGGTAAACGACAGAGAACAAAAAAAAGGATGCAGCGAAAATAAAAAAAAAGAAATAGCGCAGTCACAAAAAAAGAAAACTTAAGATTCGACGCTGAGAGGAGCGGGGGGGACGCGACCGAAGATTTCTGAACTATAACGTACAAAAAAAAAGAAAACTCGATGCAAGAGAAACAAAAAAGATAAAAAGAAAAGAACGCGAAACCGTGTTACAACACGATCGCACGGGGCACAGCGACGGTAAGAGGGGACACTCAAAAACGGGAACAGAAAAGTCGCGATGGAGGCTCAACCAAATCAAAAAAAAGGATGGGGACCAAAGAACTATACAAAGGGGGTAACTAAAGGGGGAAAGAGAAACGAGAAAGGGTACGGTACCCCTCTCGCTACCTTTTGTCGCCGGATGGCTCGCCGATGACGTGGTGGCACTTCGCCTCCGCTCCAGAGGGGTCGGCTCCAGGTACTCCTTCGGCACAACACTCCAACACAAAAGAAAAACCACGCGGGCGAAAAGAAAATTTCGTTTTCTCTCTCTTTTTTTTTTAGGCGGCACGGAATGAACTCCCCAAAATGTAAGTAGCTCGGCTCGGCAGTCCAAGTATCTCTGGAGGTCGCCGCTAATTTGCGGGACCTCCATGCTCCAATTTCCCCTTCCAGGGGGGTCCGCTACTTAATTGGGCCAAGAGGTGCTGACCTCTTTCCGCTAGATCTTCGGGTCGATAGCCTCTACCAGTGTCCTTCCTTATCACAGGATTCGTCGCCGGTGAATCTTCCTTATCGGCGTAGACCTTGCGTTGTCGTTATCCGGCGATAAGGGATACGCGAACGAGGGTACCGCAACGGGAATAATTCTTTAGGGTCCAAAAAGGGAAAAGGGGGAATTCGCGTGGGATGAAAGAGGGTTTCAGCGTAGGGGAAAAGGAAGGCTGTGCCCTACCTATTCTTACATGGAGCTAAGTAAACGCTCACGGTTCCGCACAATTACGAAATAAATTCCGAAAAAAAAAAAAATAACAATCTTACATCCTAGAAATAGCGCTAAACAATAAAAGAATATAATACAATAAATTTCGATATGGTACGCACAAAAAAAAATAACATGATACTAGAATGAAAAAGAAAAAAAACGTAAAGAAAAGAAATGTAATACAGGCGCTTAGCTACTGTTTAAGGGTCCCCCTCCTCTCAGGGAGATCCCTGGACTTCGCCATAGCCGCCAATAAAATCAATAACAATCCTTGGTAACGATAATCGATAATAAAAAAAAGAAACAAGAAAAGAAAAGAAAGAGAAAAAAATAAAAAAAGTGCTCCCACCTGGAGAGGTGGCAAAATGCCACGTCACAGTACATAATCAACTTTCTTCGCCAAGATATACAAATCTTTGGAAATATTCTTGGTATAAAAGCGGTTATATTAATGAAAAACCTGAAGAATTTGATAATGCTGTAAATTTTGGTTTTGGAGATAACTGCAAAACGCATTGCGAAATCGAAGGTTGCAGAAATGTTGTTATAATTCGTTGTGCTTGGTACAAAAAGTCATTGTGTTTCAAACACTTTTTCGAAGATTACCATTACTGTTCAAAATTTGAAAATTAAAAAGAACTATGAAAATAATTTTAAAAAATATAATAATGATAATAATAACAATAATTATATATATGTATAGATATAATTTATAGTCACTTTATATATTCATATACAATTTTTTGATAAATAATTTAAAAAAGGTTTCCATTTAAAAAATCAAAGTTGACCATGATTCGATCTTGAAAACGCCGCTCAAGGTCAAATTTTTTACTACAGTTTTATACTCCACATTAAACCCTGCAACTTCTGTATAAAAAATTTTTATAAAATTTATTTTTCGAAAAATTATTCAAAATCTTAAAAATTAAATATGAATAAAATGGGCGATTCCACCTATTGTACGATGCAAATGATGTAAAAAATCATTATGTTTCAACATTTCTATGAAGATTACTATTTTGTCAAAACCTTGTAGACTAATATATTTCAAACGAAAAATGTAGAACATATAATTTACAACAAAATTAGTTCTGTTATTTCATATTTACAGTTTGATAATAAAAGTAATTAAAAATTAATCACTTAATTAGTCACCTACCTTACAAATAAATCCAACAGCGTAAATTATACGATATAAGGGAATATCGTACCACTACACCGTACTCTATAAATTCCATAAGCTTCTATGTACTTCAGTTTATAGAAATAAAAACCGAGGCTACGTGCATTCCATAATAAATATTTTCCATTTGGTCCTATCTCAAAATATTCATTAGGGGCCGAGATATATAAAAAAGAAGTTATTTGGGGGTGGAAATTTGTCACCCCATAATTCTTTTTTGTTCGAAAATATCGTTGCACTATCGTACTTGATAGAAAATAATATTTAGGTCACATGCAGAGTATGTTTCATAGGAGAAATGCGCTGTTATTGTTACAAATGAATATTCGCTTTAAAGGTAATGGACGATTTGTAGGGATGATTTTGTGCAAAATCCTGAAATACGTTAATTGAATTATTTTATTTTATTTATAAAAATATTTTTTTCTTATTTTTCGAGGCTAAACTAATCTTTTACAGTGAACATATTAGTGAAAATAACGTTTTTCCAAAATAAGAAATAGGGGTTGCAACCCCAATAGTCTGAAAAACATCCATAAACTAGCGTTTTTCATAAGAAACATTTTCCATTTGGTCCCATCTCAAAATATTCATTAGGAGCCGAGATATATAAAAAAAAGTTATTTGGGGGTGAAAATTTGTCACCCCATAATTCTTTTTTGTTCGAAAATGTCATTGCATTATCGTACTTGATAGAAAATAATATTTAGCTCACACAGAGAGTATGTTTCATGGGAGAAATGTTCTGTTATTGTTACTAGTGAATATTCGCTTTAAGAGGTAGTGAACGATTTGTAGGGGTGGTTTTATGCAAAATCCTGAAATACGTTAATTGAATTATTTTATTTTATTTATAAAAATATTTTTTTCTTATTTTTCGAGGCTAAACTAATCTTTTACAGTGAACATATTAGTGAAAATAACGTTTTTCCAAAATAAGAAATAGGGGTTGCAACCCCAATAGTCTGAAAAACATCCATAAACTAGCGTTTTTCATAAGAAACATTTTCCATTTGGTCCCATCGCAAAATATTCATTAGGAGCTGAGATACATGTGGATAAAGTTATTTGGGGGTGGAAATTTGTCACCCTATAATTCTTTTTTGGTCGAAAATGTCATTGCACTCTCGTAATTGATATAGAATAATATTCAGATCGCATGGAGGGTATATTTCATGGGAGAAATATACTTTTCATTGTTATAAGTGGATATTCGTCTTAAAGAGTAGTGAAGGGATGTAGGGGTGGTTTTTCGCAAAATCCTGAAATACGTCAACTTAATTATTTTATTTTATTTACAAAAATATTTTTTTCTAATTTTTTAAGGCTAAAATTGATTTTTTAAAGTGAATACATCAATGAAAAAAAACGTTTTTCCAAAATAAAAAATAGGGGTCGCAACCCCGATAGCCAAAAAAACATCTGTTAACTAGCGTTTTTCGCAAGGAACATTTTCCATTTTGTCCCATTGCAAAATATTCATTAGGGGCCGAAATATATCAAAAAAACGTCTTTTGGGGTCAACTTTGAGGGTGGTTTTCACCCCTTAAAAGTCTTTTACCGCCGATAGGAAAAAATACGTGTCGATTATTTTTTCACGAACTATAACATACTAAAATTTCATCAAAATCGGTGAGGTACACCTCAGGTACCTTCCTGTTAGAAGACACGATGTACAAACTCCGTGAGGACATCAACGCCATATGCAGCTGGAGCTCGAAAATTGGCCTTGTTCTTAACCACCAAAAAACCAAGGTCATGATTGCTGGTACGAGTAGAAGATTAAACTCCATCGACTTCTCAACTATACCTAAAGTGGTTGTCAATGGAGTCGAAATTCCGTTCTCCAACGAATGTGTGCATCTCGGAGTAACAATCACCAGGAATCTGTCGTGGGGAAACTCATATCAGAAGCGTGTCCAAAAGAGCTTTTGGAATTCTGCACCAACTGAAGCTATCTAAGCACCTGCTACTTCTGGAACTTCGTACTCGGCTAATTACGACATTAGTATCTCCACACCTGGACTATTGCTGCGTAGCGTTATATGGAAACACCAAAAAGCATGACAAGACACTCGAAAGAGTGATGAACAGTTGCATCAGGTTCATTTTTGACCTCCGCAGAGATGAACACATAACGCCTTACCTAATAGAACTAGGCACTTATCGCAATCAGGTTGTCGGTAGAGACAGCAGACATGATCATTTAACATTATGGATACCTAAGTCTCGGACTGATATTTACCAGAACTCGTTCGTCAACTCGGCTAGCAAACTATGGAACTCTCTGCCAGTTAAAATTCGAAATGAAACATCCTTTCCGGTGTTCAAAAAACGTCTGTTTGAGCACATAATCTCTGCGAGGCATCAAAATTAACTGTAGCAAGTTGTTCTTAACAGTAGTTCTGTGCTGCTTTCTCTTTTCCTTTTTTATTGTGTAAATTTATTACTTTATATTGTTTTTTTTACGTTATTGTTAATCTATTTAATTCTATATTATATTACATAGAGGAGTATATTTTCACTGTTATCTTATGTATATTTATTGTTTATGTATTGTAATTTCTGGTTTCGCGCTTTAGGGGACCTGTCCCAGAGCGTTAAATAAACAACTCCAACTCCAACTCCTCAAGGACGAATAATGTTCCTTTTTAAAGATTACACGATAGTTTCGTATACCTTTGGGAAAGGAACTCTCGGTGATCAGAGGAAAGATGGGGTTTGGAGGGGGTACTAAGTAAAACAAGAAAGACTTAAAATTGGGCTTAAACATTAAATATATTTTGCAAAAAATTACACTCAGTCATATGGATTTTGAAATCTTTAAATCTAATAAATTATGATTTGTTAGGGAATCTAGGGTGGGTGCACCTGATTCTATTAATACCTGGGCCTCTAAGTAGGATTTTTAGTGACGGGGGAATAGTGGGGGAATCTGGGAGATCGACTTGAAAATAGTCGGGAATCCTGGAGTCTTCGTCATCCCTATCTTCGGGATCCAAGTGGATGTCCGAGGAAGGGGGACGGGAAGGTCTGAGGACGAGAGGGGGGTGTTGTGTGGGGGGATTAATCGGATGAGGAGGAGGAGGAGGAGGGATGATGATCTGTATGTCCTCATCCACAATAATCGGTTGAGGGGCAGGTGGAGGGTCAGGGTCTAGCAGGGTAAGCATAGTGAATCGGCCCCCACGTCGATTTTCGTTGACACTATGCGCAAACCACTCCTCCTAGTGTGCAAAATAATCCCCTAAAATTTCAAGTCGCTAGCTCATCGTTGAAGGGTAATATGAGGGTAAACACCCTTAACTTTACCATTTTTTTTCTCGGAAACCACTTGAGATATCTAGATGAAAAAAATTCTGAAATACGCGTATTAATCTCCTCTATAACACATATTTTTTTGAAATTTGTACATCAACTGCAAACGGCTGATAAAAAATAATCTATTTTTTAGGGGTGGGGATAGTAAACAACCCTTTGAGTGACCACCACCAAAAAATTGTAAAATAATGATCTATTACGTGTCTGTTACATATGAAATTTTCAAGTCGATAGAATTGGTGGAACATAGTTAAATAATTAGAGATGTAACGAAGCTATACATACAAGGGATTGGGTACTAACTCATGGACGTACGAATAAGAACTAATTGTAAAATATTTATTCAGTCTTCGTCGCTGTTTTCATCAATAACTGGTACGGTATTTGTAACATCAAATATGTTCGTTAATATCTCCGCTGGTCTTACAATTTTCGATTTAAATCTACCATGGGATAGATAATAAATAATTGACGCCACGTGCGAACAGCACCCTACAGTTCGGTTTCCATTAGCACAGTCACATGTGTAGCGTGAAATTGCTGTGTAGCTGTTCGAATTTGGTAAATATTCAATGTAACATTGGTATACTTTTCGATTAATATGTCGGGACTGAATCTTTACCCGTACAATATTATTCGCTTCCTTCAAATATTCAATATTTAATTTATTTTCTTCCTTCATTAATTCCGCAAGATAACACACGGCCTGTGTTAATTGGTATGTACCTGTAAATGATATTATTTAACAAAAACACATTCTTATATATGATAACATCACGTATAAGAAGGGTAAATGATAGTATTGTAAAATGTACATGCCTGTAAATAATATTTTTAAATCTTTCTCTGTCAGTTCGGGAAAGTTTACTAAGTCGTTGGAAGTTATTGCTGTAAATGGCTTTTTACGACGACTTAATTTTTTGTCTTCTATTAATTGTTGTAGCGTGTTCTGTTCAGTTCGACGTTTCTTCATATAATCAATAATTACGTCTCTGATTTCTGGGTCCGTTTCCAATCTTTTACCAAATGTATTGTGTAAAAAGGATGCGATTCGACATAAAGATTTCAGACTTGGTAAAAGTTTATTATCCATTTTATTATGTAATAGTCGATACTTTTGTCCGATGTCACCGTGAACGGCCTCAACAACCCATCTTATTTTAGTTATAAATCGCGATGTATTAGCTTCTTCCGTTGTCAGTTGTGCTCGATGTCCTTTGCAAGCTGGCATCAAAACGCGATAGCCTTTACTTTTCATATACTCGACGACATCGCGAAATCCACGATCCACAACGCAAAAATCACCTGGCTGTAGAAGGCTACTTATTCCATTATCATCTTCTAATAAAATTTTCATGATTGCCGCGTCATTTAGAGTACCATTGAATGGACCTGCTGTATCAATAATGTATCCATTTGTTGTGCAAATTGTAAAAGGCTTACATAATGATGTTTTTTTCTGTCCAGAATATGATTTTCTTTGATATTCATTGTTTTTATTTTTTTCATGTTTTACGTAAGTGCCATCAAAAATTACTATTAACGCAGATTCTCCAGTATCGAAAAGTTTTTTGGGTTCATATGTTGTTTCCTTTAAAATAAGTTCGTTTCTCGATTTTGCATTTATTCCAAAATGATTCGGTAATATATCTTTTTCAAATCCATTAATTATTTGTCGAAAATATTCTGAAACTTCTTGTTCATGTTGTAAACCGAATATATTTTTAATTAATCTATTGGAACTGCCACTACTTAATTTAAATAAAAATATAATCAGCGCCTGTGTTACGGTTCGGGATTCTCTGTCTCTCATACTTGTCAGCATGCTTTCTATTTTTTTAATATTGTCCCAATTAAGACCAGTGAATGCATGAAGTTGTTCTTCATTTATGGAACCGTTCGCTATTTTTTTAAATAATGGCAAGTCTGTAGTACTTGCTAATCGGTCTAAAAACAACGTTACTTCACTTACATCCATTAAGCTCCATGCAGAATGAACACGCAGTAAACTAAGTTCTTCAGTGTAAAATCTCTTTTTAATAATGTGCTGAGGGCAACATCGATTACCTCTCGGTATATATATTCTTCTTTGCGTAAAAGTTTGAAGACGTGCTTCCAATGGTATCACAATCAGTTTTTCTGTTGACTGACACAAAATACAACATTTGTGGGTAAATACCGTTCTTTTGAATGGAAGTTCTACAAAATTCACTGTCAACTCAGTACTGTCTTTTGGTTGAAAGTCTGGATCTTCTGTACAATCATCACTATTGCTGTCACTATCTCGCTGTTTTCTCTTTTGCTGTCCTCTGTAAATAGTTAATCTGCATTTATTACAAAATGCAGATCCAACGATCACGGGTCTATCACAATGTGCCTGGTAGTTAGTTATGTCATTTTCCGTGGTAATTCGTTTTACTCTCGAACAATATTTTTTTAGAAACACATCACAGCGAATACATTTATTGTCGCTACTGGTTTCGGACATTTTCTTAAAATAGACACGCTATAATTCTAAGTACTTAAAAAAATTATTACGAATAATGCAGAAGAAATCGCACGTAAAAACCTTAGAGCACTCGTAGCACGTTTTAATTTTTAAAAAACGAAAACAAATGCATCTAATAACCGTTTTATTGCCAGAGATTTTTTTGTTTCCAAATAAAAAATTGCTAAGCAGCGCGATAGTGCTCTTTTCAATCCTTATTTGAAAAATGTTAGCATTTTTGGACATGGAACAGAAGAAGCACTATCGCGCCGCTTAACAATTTTTTATTTGGAAACAAAAAAAACCTCTGGCATTAAAACGCTAATTAGATGCATTTTTTTTTGTTATTTCCACTTTATGAGATGCATTAACGGGAAGATTCACTCTTGCTTCAAAATTCACACATGCTACGAATGCTCCAAGGTTTTAACGTGTGATTTCTTCTGCATTATTTGTAATAATTTGTTTAAGTATTTAGAATTATAGCGTGATTATTTTAAGAAAATGTCGAAAACCAGTAGCGACAATAAATGCATTCGCTGTGATATGTCTCTACTAAAAATATAGTTCGAGACTAAAACGAATTACCACAGAAAATGACGTAACTAACTATCAGGCACATTGTGATAGACTTGTGATCGTTGGATCTGCATTTTGTAATAAATGCAGATTAACTATTTACAGAGGACAGCAAAAGAGAAAATAGCAAAAAAGTGACAGCAATAGTGATGATTGTACAAAAGATTCAAACTTTCAACCAAAAGACAGTATTGAGTTGACAGTGAATTTTGTAGAACTTTCATTTAAAAGAACGATATCTACTCACAAATGTTGTATTTTGTGTCAGTCAACAGAAAAACTCATTGTAATACCATTAGAAGCACGTCTTCAAACTTTTACGGAAGGAAGAATATATATATCGAGAGGTAATCGATGTTGCCCTCAGCACATTATTAAAAAGAGATTTTACACTGAAGAACTTAATTTATTGCGTATTCATTCTGCATGGAGCTCAATGGATGCAAGCGAAGTAACGTTGTTATTGGACCGATTCTAATGAATAATGATATTATTAGTAATACTAGTTTGAATATAGATATTAGCTTGAATACTATTAGAAACTTATCTTCTGTCTTTTATGTAAGTATTAAGTACTGCTTCCTTGTATGATTATATATAGTTTCGTTACATCTCTAATTATTTAAATATGTTCCACCAATTCTATCGACTTGAAAATTTCATATGTAACAGACACGTAATAGATCATTATTTTACAATTTTTTGGTGGTGGTCACTCAAAGGGTTGTTTACTATCCCCACCCCTAAAAAATAGATTATTTTTTATCAGCCGTTTGCAGTTGATGTACAAATTTCAAAAAAATATGTGTTATAGAGGAGATCAATACGCGTATTTCAGAATTATTTTCATCTAGATATCTCAAGTGGTTTCCGAGAAAAAAAAATGGTAAAGTTAAGGGTGTTTACCCTCATATTACCCTTCAACGATGAGCTAGCGACTTGAAATTTTAGGGGATTATTTTGCACACTAGGAGGAGTGGTTTGCGCATAGTGTCAACGAAAATCGACGTGGGGGCCGATTCACTATGCTTACCCTGCTAGACCCTTTGGAGTCGGGGATATAATAATAGTTGGGCGACTCGCCCCTTCTCTAAAAGAATTTTTAACTTCTACGGGGCGGAAAGTCCCGCTATTTTTTGATTTGGATGAAAATAAAAAGAAATCGAGGACTCTCGATATTGAGAGTACCTTAATTGTGGAATTAGAAATGATTTAGAATTTGAAATAGAATAAAATAGAAAAATAAAATGATGAAGAGTTGCTCACTTTTAAATATCTGGGGTTCTGGAAATCGATTTGGTAAAGATGAAACTCGATGTCCTGATCCCGGAGGGTGACGTTGAGTTCCAACGCAGTTGATTGTTGAAGGTTGAAGTGTCTTCTTCCTCCGGAAATCCGGTTTTCACTTCCCTTTTTCCTTCGATGTAGATTGGAGGTGAACAGTAATGAACTTGGAGAATGTGTATAAACTATTCACTTTTCTTTTTTTCTAAGTTGAAACTGAAGATTGATTTGAAAATGGTTTGGAGAATGCAATGAATCTCTTCGGTAAGAAGCAGTGACAAGATTGTGTCTTCTTGGGCCTTGCAAGCTTTTTTAAAGCTTTTGGTCGAAGTTTCGAAGATTTTCTTCGTAGTCCTTATTGGTTAATTTTCGTTGAGTGGAGGGTTTTCTTAATTTTCTATTGGTTACAAAATTCTTGTGGGGGTTTACAAAATTTAGTTTTGTGGGAGTTTTCAGTCCCTTTGGAAGGGATTTTAATTTGTATATTTTTCGGGAAAAGTCGCAAAATTTTGTACGTCTGGACATTTTCAAATAAGCAAAAAAAAAAGGTTTCGAATTTAAGTGTGCCCTTGTATTTCTATAAGGGTTTGTTTTTTTCTTCAAGAAAAGCGAAAGTTTGGGTCCGATATCTTTGTTTGAGTATGAATTTTACGACTTTTCAAGAGTTCTTAATATCCATTCATTCCACATGCGTACCATATTTCCCTCTAGTTAAGAGAGAAATCTACCATTTCAGTACTATGATGTCTGGATATTTTCCGGGCATAACACCATCAAGTAAACGTTAAGAGCGTCTCAATGCGCGTATCGAATTCTCAATTATTAGCGTATATGGTATTACCAAATTACATGTTACATAGTCCGGACTGTTTTACAAATAGTATCCTATTAGATAACTTGTAACTATAAATGTATTAAATTAAAATTTGACAAGAGATTTTTATACTATTTGCATTTGGTTTGCTATGTACGGCTTGTAGAGTTTCTTGTATACTTCATTTTTAATGTAATTATAATTAATTTAGTCATAGCTAGAACTATTTAGATTGTTTGAAATTATGTTATTAAATTTGTTCCAAAATAAAAGCATACACAACCTTAGCATTTCTAGTCCCGGGTTTCTTCTCAATTTTTAGGTCGCTAGCATAAATCCATGCAATAGATTTTACGTTCAAATTGCAAATATAATGTCTTTTTTGTACATTGCCACTGTTATGAAATATTGCACTAAAAGATTTGTATTTTTTGCCACATAAATAATAATGCGAGAAGTTAGAACACTTTTAATACTAAACTTAACTGTTGTTGGGAAAACATCATTCTTTTGTAATATTACTGATACCAAAGGAACCTGAACTACTATTATCTTGTATATTCGCAAGTTTCACATCATATTTTGATTGTTAGTTGATGCGTTCTATTACAGTTTTGATGACTTCAGCCTTGGAGAAAATAGCTACAATAAAGTCGACAGCGTCTTGTACACCGTTGCTGAACTGTATGCCTGCAAAATGCCTCACATTTGCAGTCACAAGATTTTTTTCTACCCACATTCGCACGAATTAAGGAGGTTCTACCGCTATTAGATTTTAAATTGAGATGTTGATGAAAATTTACATACTGGTCAATAATATCTTTTAAAAGCTGTAACTAAATTTTTGTGAGGCTACACAGCCCCAGAACTGAGAAATAATAAATTGTATTTCACCAAATTTTACATCGAATCTTATGGAAACTCACGTTATTGTCGAGATATCAAATGAACAAAAATTGAAATTATTTTGACAAAATTTGTAGTGATAGAAGAATAAATAAAGAAAACATTACACCTTAAAAAAGCATAATTCACAGCTTGTAAAAGTTATTAAAAATAAATAACTACGTATGATTTTCATCGACGATCAGAACTTAGAAGATTTCACAATGTTGCATTCGATATACATAGCGCACATGCGCTATCTCTCCCACTCACAATCAGTAGTCACTGTCCTTCGTCTGCCATAATGTTTATGTTTTACAGGTGCCAAAATATTTACGTTTATTTTAAATAAAAACATTTTAAATTAAGACCGTCTTAAATCATAACCACTTTTATTTCCTTTAATGATCATATATGTATAATCACAAATTTACAAAAACATAACATTTTAAGTTATAAAACTAACCTCTTTTATTTTCTTTGATTTGATAATCACAGCTACAACTTCAGACTTACAAGTATTTTAATAAATACTAAACATAAATATAAAATCTATCAGTCAATATGGATATGTTAAAGAATTATTATATTATTACTTATTGCACGATTCCAAGAAATCGCATAACTTTTTGAATACTTGTTTATTTGTAGTAACTCTAACAAAGCCTTTCTCATTTTTTCCTAAGAAACTAGACACTGCAACAAATTTTTTTGTTTGGAGGCATTTATTATCATATCATATGAAATGCCAGCAGCGACAATCTTTTTTCTTATAGAAAGTGACGTACATTTATTTAATGCTTTTAATTTATTCAATTCATTGGGTACCTGATTTTCAAATGCCTCTTGCTCCTCAATCGTACTCCAATTCAAGCAACACTCTTTGATTTTTTCATCAGAAACATTATATTTTAATAAAACATCTCTTAGCATCCGCACATCAGCAACGGCGTTGTGTGCTTTGTCACAATTTATTTGTAAAGTGCGAGCAAGGTTTACCAGATCATTTTTTCCTTTCCCCTTTTCTTTGTTGCATTTTGCAAGTATTGGTAATGTATCAGAAAATCCGTGAACAACAGATTTATAATGACTTACCATAAAAACTTTTTTTATAGCTAACATCAGCCGTGTATAATCAAATTTGCAATTATGAGCAGTCAAGATACACTTCTTTTGCAAATTGTATAAAAATTAATAAAAGGCTAACATGGCCTCAAATAAAGTAAGTGTTATGACTGTTCGCTCATGTAATTGCAAATTTCCATTCACATATCGCAGACCATTTACAGCACTAACCTCTTCGTTAATTTTTTGAATTGGTTGAATATATACATTAAATTCTATAGCTTTATATTTGGCAGCTATTTGCAAAATGTCAGCGGTTTTTTGAAAACCCCCAGTTTCAAGATCAAAAAACACAATAATCGCCTCTTGATCTTCAATATTTGCGACCAGTAAAAATACTTCAACAGCTTTTAAAAGTTGTGAGTCAGTTTTATAAGTGATTCCTTCCAGCAGTTCTTTTTTTTCATTTCATTTTTTTGTAGCTTTAAAAATAGATGTCTCCTTTTGAATTGAGTAGTTTGTGATTTCTCATACCTTCTTCTACGTTTGATGTCTGCATTAGTACTATATTTATCAGTATGTTTATCTGGAGAAACATTTAATTTCTCAGCCAAGTTCGTTATAAATATTTCTCCATCATTTTTTTTATTAATGGCACAAGCAACTCGTATGTCACTAGATGCACACATACCGTAAACTCTGGATTTTGGTGCTTTGCTAACAATAATATTATTCAGACTCTCATTGGGGTTGCTAGATGCTCCTGCTGAATATGTATGTGCGTTGACTGCTATATCATCAAATAGACTTATTAATGTATTGAATAAGTTTTGATCGGTAAGTCCATCGCCTATATTTGAATGTTTATACGTATTTAAGGGATCACCTCAGTGTGAAATTTAAAAAAAATCGATTTTTTTTTTCATTATCCAATAATATACACGGTCATAAACATTCTCTCAAATTTTTAAATTTAAATTCGAATTATTTCGGGCACTACAGCATTTCTTAGAGAAAGACATTGGAGCGTGACATCAGTCGCGTCCGACTCCCGGTTCAACCGTTATTCCTTTTGTCCTGTTCCTACCTGCATGTGTACCTTTGCACCTGCACGGATTCAGTTCTATAACTTCACTAAATAAATAGGCGAAGTTCGTCAGTTCGTTTTCGAAATCCAGTATGGATAGACCTACGAGAAAAACGCCTAAGAAATCTGCGTCGCAGGATAGAAAAGACTCGAGGAGTACACATTCACGATACGATAGGCAAGGGAACAAATCGACATTTTATTAAGACCGATACAACCTTTGCAAGTACTTCGGCGGCGAAAATAGCAAAAAAGAGTCCGGAGTTTGATGTTAAGATCGATCAAACATTCAGCTATGTTTTTATAGAATTTTGTTTAGTCTTCGGCGCTCTGCAACAAGTACTGAAGTGTAAAAAGTGCAATAGTGACGTGAAATTTAAAAAAAAATCGATTCGAGGACTGGGATTTAAAATTTGTGTTGAGTGTCGAAATGAAAGTTCTGCAGAAAATGAACAATTTGAGGAAGCAGAGGGAATATTGTACGGACCTGGCATCGCCGATTGATCGTAAGTAAACGAATTATCTGAAAATTCCTCACTCCAAACTTTAAACGCGATTTTCTCGGAATGGTGTTTTTCAAAACCGTGTCCACTCTCAAAGGAAGAGTTTTCGAGCTATCCATTGGAAATTTGGATACAACATTCTTCGCGTCATTCTTTATCGTGCTATGGAAGCTTTTTTTTTTAAATCTTCCTATTTTTTTTACGAAAAACTGTCGAAAAAATAGGCTAAATTCGACACTTTATGTTCAACCGCCGCCATTTTGTCAAATTTTATAATAAAAAAAAGCGTCCATAGCACGATATCGGCTTTCCTACAGATTAATAATCTTTTTGAAATTTTTGTTTCAGATCAAATTTGCGGCCGCCACCATGGACACCATAAGGGACCTTTTTTTTCACCGGACTTTTCGAGGCATTAAAACAATGTTAAAAAATAAATAAATCATCTTAAAAAAATCTTTTTGTATTCTTCATTAGTGCCTTAATTTGTAAAAAAAAGATCAGACCGATTAGCTTATTCTGACTACAAAAAAAATCGCGAAAATCTGTTATTTTTCGGCGGGTCACACTGTGATGATCCCTTAAATTTTGTGAATACGAGCACCATGATCCACAATTTTCATGTCTATTAAATGCAAGGTACGGAATGTTCCTTATAGCATTAGCTACATTGTCACTAGAACCAACATTCTGTGATATACAATAATTGAAGCACTTTTGCAAGTATTGAATTGTTGTACTTGTAAGCTCCTTGTGAATTTTTTGGAATTTGTACAAAGCGTTGACCACACCTTTGCTTGTATGGTTCTTATCCGCTTGCTGAACAATCTCAAAATCATGGGCGCTTCTTAAAGCAGCAATAGAACTGCTATCGTTGTCTGCGATAACAATACCAACATCAATTTTGCAGTCTATAAGAATCTTGTTATTTTTAGTAAGCTGCACAGCTACGTAAGGCTCCATGGCTTTCGCTGTGCGACTAAAATTACATCGACAATCATAATTTTTCACATCATACCCTTTGTCACACTTCTTACATTTTCTATTCAAGGTTACATATGATATGACCTTTTTGGAAAATAAACCAATCAAAGAAGCTGTGCCAGAGAAACTGTTGTACGATCTACCTGTACTCCTCGTAAACCATCCCATGTCTAGTGATGCAGCTATGCGTACCTTATGTTCTAAACTAATTGAAACATTTTCCGATAAAGTAGGAAAGTCTGGGAAGATAAAGGATCCGTCAAGACGGAAAGGTCCGAAATGATGAAATAGACATCATTGTTACACTTATTTCATTTACTTTATTGTTAAATTTTTGCACATTGTACATTGATGTTCTGAAATTAAAGAAGTCAATTTGAATTCATATTAACCCTAGAACAGCACACCTCCAAACTCGAACGTAAAGAGCACACTAGGGGCTCAGTGACCCCACGTGAAAAAATATCAATTTCTCCGTGAATTTTCAATATTTAAGGCTGAAAATTTTTAGAGATATATTTTGACATTCCTTGAATAATGTTTCATCATTGGGAAACCAAAATAAATTTTCTAAGGTATTGACAAAAAATTCGGAAAAAAAAATCGACAAAAACAGTTAAATTGACTTTTATTACATTTTTGCTCGTAAGTTTTACAATTTTCGATATTTTTAATTGAAATTTTGTAGACATACGTAAGAGATAGTATTGTATAAGAATCAACTTGTCCCAATAATCGATTTTCCAAAAAAGGTATTTATTTTGAAAAATAAAGGATGTGATTTTTAGAGAATTACTAATTTTCGTAATATCGCACATAATTACAGATTTATTCGTTAATGAAAGTCTTCTACATGAAAATAGTGATAAAGTTTACAATAAAATAGAATAAAATTTTTCAGTCAAGTTGAGATAGTTTTACATTCAATCTTCGCCTCCACACTGGACACACAGACTCAAACGATGTTTGTCGCATACGGGTAGCAAACATACAGTGCAGCAAAAGTATGTTTTTTTGTCAGATTCACGTGTACAAAGCCTACATCTCGCGCTTTTCTCTAAGCGTCTTCTTTCTCGAAGCTCTGGAGTATCTCCTTTCCTTGCCTCAAGCATTGATGATATTGTCCCACGAAGTGTATTGCGCAGAGTTGGATTGCACAACCTGTTTTTTAGATGTGGCTCCATCAAATAGAAAGCCAATTTTTTCAAGAAATCCGCAGTACCAATTTTTACATGAGTAGCATTTGTATTTATTTTCATACAATGATATAGAATGTGAGCATTGACAGCTGCTTGATCGAGTATACCGTAGAAATATCTCATCGGCCAACGATTAGTTTTCTTGGTGGCAGTATATGCATGGCATAATTGATCAAAAGTGTCGGTCCCACCTTTAGTTTTGTTATAATGTAAAATGATTTTTGGTTTTCCATCAATGATTTCATTTGATCTAGAATAAGTTGAGGCAAGTAAGACAATTTTATTTTTCTTCGGTGTAAAAGATAAAAGAGTTGTAGTGTCTGAAAAAGCGAATTTCGTGTTTGGTACTTCCTTTGGTGCAAGTTTCAATTCTGCTGGGATTTCTTTCTTATTTTTGCGTATTGTGCCTGTGACTGAAATATAATAAGGAGGAATGGCTCAATCCCTGGAATAGACGTGAACCAATTATCGCATGTCAGCGTGCGACGAGTATTATAAATTGGAACGGTGATTTTTCTGAGATAATAATCTGGAATACCTTCTTCTGGAGTCTTATCTTCAAGAACTAGTTTTCCCAAATATGGTATAGCATTATATAAGTATGACGTTTTTGCATCGTTGAGCGTTATTATTTTCAAACCATACTTGTCGGGTTTAGATTTCATGTAAACACGAAATTTACTCTAAAACTGAGTAGCTGCTCGTCTACGGTACAGAGTTCAGACACGTTATAACAGCTCTGACAATTTTGTATAAAGAGTTCAAAAATCTTTCTAATAGGCGAAAATTTATCTTCACGATCCTTAACAGATTTATAATCGAATCTTAGACAGACAGAAAGGAATTCAAATCGTTTCAATGGCATGACACAAATGTAAGGTCATAAGCCATTGGCCTCATCCCAGAGGTCACTTGCATTTACATTTGCTGTTTTCCAGCCTCCAGCAAAATACAATAGGCCGACATAAGCTCTCAATTCAGTTACATCTGTGTGATAGTGATAAGTTTGTATAACTAAATTTTTCTTGATAAGCTCATCACAATAATTTTCTATTTCGGTGTTTGTATGTTCCATTATTATTTCAAAAATACTGTCAGGTAACAGAGCCTCCCAGAACTGTTCAATAGATGTACAAGAAGCAGCTGGACCACATGGACCTGGAACTTTCTCTTCAATACATCGTTCTAGTGCTAATTCATGGTGTTGCAGTCGATCTGAAATTCTTGTAGATTTTTGTGTCCTCCATTTGTAGCCATTTTTCCCCGTCAAAATTGTAGAAGGTCGACCTCGAGCCCTGCTCCGTACTTCTTGTAGACGTTCGTTGCGAGACGCATTTTCTACGTCACTTTCGTCAATATCCATGGATTCGTCGGAGCTGGAGGCGTTATCAGCAACAAAATTGTCGTCCTGATCATCCCCATCCGATAAGTGATCTTCTTCTCCCTCTGAAGCTGCGTCTAAGGCGTCGTCGCTCTCTTCGTCGAGAAGCACCTCTCGCATAGGACGAGATCGTAGATTATACGCCATAATACTATACGAGTAATTAATGTATAACCACGCACGAAAAAATTTTTCAAGGTTAATGTCCTTACTTACACTCAAGATTGATGTTCCCAGCCCAAAAATGACGAGAAAAAAATTTGCTCCGAGTTATACTCGAACTAACGTTGACAGCACATATGGGGTCAAAGTGACCCCATCAAAATATACCTGCGATTCGATCAGCAGCTGCGAGCTAATTAAGGTGGAACCAAAGACGATTCTTAGAATTTGAGTCAAAGATTTTTTCAACGCATGTCCTTATTTTTAAATATTTCATCTTGAAATTTGAATATAGTGTAGTTCAGCCCTTTAGGATGATCTCTTGATAGCGACTCAGTCTTAGGTAATGCAATTTTTTGAAAAAATTTCGGTTTTTTTGAGTCAAGGTTTTTTACAACGTACGTCCTTATTTTAAAATATTTCATCTTGAAACTTGAATATAGTGTAGTTTAACCCTTTAGGACGATCTTTTGATAGCGTCTCAGTTCTTGGTAATACAATTTTTTGAAAAAATTTCGATTTTTTTGATTGAAGGTTTTCTGCACCATCTTTATTTTTAAATATTTCGTCTTGAAATTTGAATATAATGTTGTTTAGCTCTTTAGGACGATCTATTGATAGCGTCTCATTTCTTGGTAGTAAAATTTTTGAAAAAAATTCTGTTTTTTTGAATTTTGTTTTTTGCAACGCATGTCCTCATTTTATAATATTTCATCTTGAAATTTGAATATAATGTAGTTCAGCCCTTCAGGACGATCTCTTGATAGCGACTCAGTTTTAGATAATACAAATTTTTTGAAAAAAATTTTTATATTTTTGGATTTACCGACAGAGAATGATAATAGCGAACACACAACTACCATATCATATAAAATCTAATTCACGGTAACACCAAACACTGTAGATTATCATAGTGTGCCAAGGATAACGATTTCAATAACATTTATTTTAGATAAAAAAAGTCGTAAACAAAGGAGAAACTGGAAGGTCAAGACACGAGATGAACACAATCTCCTTATCTCTTGTTTATGAAACGTGAGATGTTAGTACACCAAACTAATCACAGATGGCACTGCATCATTTCGTGTACACAAAGATAAAGAAGATTTGTCATCGGTGGTCTCGGTCTTCGTAAACAAAGAGGGTTAGCAATTCGTTGATTAGTTTTCTACCAATAATCAGTTTCTTTTATTAATTTTTCATTGTTATGTTTGCATTTATAATTTATATTTGTAGCTTTTATATTCTTTACACTTCTACTCTTATTATTATTGTTACTACTAATATATTCATTATTATAATAATTAATATTATAATATAATAAATTATTTCATTTATTTCTCCAAGAGTCGTACGACGTGATACCACAGACTCGCGACTCGATGGTATCACGTCGTACGACTCTTGAAAAGTGAATTTAGCCCAGACACGAACCTCAATTCACCCGCAAGTACAGTTTTACTTCCTACGTCCACAATACGCACCGCAAAAGTTTACGCTTCTCCTGAATTAAACTCAGTATTGTAAACAACATCTGTATTGTCGATTTTGTCTATAAATCGAAAAAAAATTGCAAAAAATAAATAGCTTATATCGCCCATCGTGGAGCAACACCATACTGAATCGTCACCTGCAATGTCCCTCGCAACATAGCGTCGCTCTACGTTTGGTGATATAAAAAAATTCATTTTTGCAATTTTTTGTCGATTTATGGACAAAATCGACAATACAGATGTTGTTTACGGTACTGACTTTCATTCGGGAGAAGCGTAAACTTCTGCGTTGCGAGTTGCAGACGTAAGAAGGAAAATTGTAATTGCGGGTGAATTGGGGTTCGTGTCTGGGCTAAATTCACTTTTCAAGAGTCGTACGATGTAATGCCGCCGAGTCGCAAGTCTGAGGTATCGTCGCACGTCGTATGACTCTTGGAGAAATAAATGAAATATGACAATCATAGTATGAGTATGGTAGTAGTGGTAATAGAAGCAATAACAGACGTATGATTTTCAATGTTTTGGTGTTACCTACAATATCACTACTACAACTACTACTTTGTTGTTGAAGGACAACACACCATAGTATACTATTGGGGTAGTGGTAGCAATAGAAGCAATAATAGAGGTAAGTTTTCAATGTTTTGGTGTTACCCTTGGTTCTTTTGTTATTTTACTACTACTACTTTCTTCGGCGACGCATAGACATCCAGGGTTGAGTCTAAATTATTTTTAACGCCTATCTAGCTGTTCCGTCGTTCTGATTAGTCGGAATGTTTTAATTAATAACTCAGTAATTATTGCGAACTGTGAACACGGTATTAACTGCAGTAGTAGAGATGATTTGTTTTCTAATATTGGGTATGTATAGAAATGCGTACCTAGTACGAAACAAGATTTCAATGCACATGTTACGTCCAAAACCTACATTTTTAGGGTAAGGGAACTCGAGCTACCGAAGGTACGGGTAGAGCCGCTCGAAGAAACACCTATAAAAACTTACAATAGTGAAAGTTCACACGTGGCTCAGGGTCCGCTAGCGCGAAAAGGGCGGAAACAACACTTGAGGTCTCTGTGTCTGGTCCGTATGTTAAGGAATCTTAACATTTTCAACATGTTTTATGATCTTGCATAAAAAATTAACAACAGCAACGAAAGTCCCTTTAAATCCTTAAAGGCCTGACTATCACATTCATCAAGTGTGCAATTCCATTTAAAAGACCGGTATCAAATTTGATACTCTAGGCCTTTAACCTGTTAGCCGGGGCGACCCATAGGAAACACGTATATTTATGACGGATAAACGCGGGTAACTGGTTAAGGATTAAGATTTAGGACTGTAATCCTTTTATGATGTGGTTCTATTGAACATAGTTTCGACTTAACAGTCTATTAACATAAAATTATATATCCATGGTCATCTCGTTTCTACCTGTAAGAAAAGCTTTATTATTCTTACAATAATAGAATCTATGCTATTTTCTAAAAAGAAGCAAATGCAAGTAGATAGTTAGTTAACAAGGGTAATCCTATATTATTTATTATATAGTTATTCATCTGAATTCGAATATCGCACACGAATTTGCTTGAAGCCCCCATCTCTTGGAAAGACGAATTAAATAATTTGACATGAGAGAAACACGCAGTGCGCTCTTGCACAATGATAACGCGAGATTGAAATATGCATTCTCATGACAAATTGCCAAAAAATGTTTAATTTTCATTAAGTTAAATTAAATTAAATTAAAGTTTGTTTTTTAAATTATATTTGGAATTATATAAAAAACAAAAATTATTTAAGCAAATCAGAAAACATGAATTTGTTATGTTCTTTTTTCCTTCAGAGTAAGTTTTTGACATCCGTATCGTCAAGATCCATTTTTTTTGTAAATTCGTTTAAACAAGAATTGTTTAAACAAATTACACAATATTTTACAGTTAATTTTCTACCATAATTTGAACATTTGAGTTTGTTATAAATATCTCCGTTTCGGTAACAAACCACCACTAATTTACGTTAAATTATTCAATTTCACTGTTGTACTTGAAAAGTGAATTTGAATAATTTAACAAAAATTTGCGATGTTTTGTCATAATTCATACAAGAGTAAATGTAACGGTCTCGGATCATCACATTAGGAATCAAAATGAAAAAAACTGTATAATTGTTCTTACAATTTTGGTTTGAACAAATGATGTAAGAAATTAGGTTTGGCCGGTGACATTAAAAATGGATTCTACCGGAAGAAAGAACATAAAATATAAGTATTTGTGAATTCGCTTAAACAATTATTGTTTAAACAAATTCGTAATTTAAACAAATTGTACACATTGGAAGGACAAAGGGGCCCGCAGGACGCCTGTTGCGCATACGCCCCTGGTTGTGATTAACAGCGCGGAGTGAGATGCTGGAAAAACATCAGGACTGCTGTGGTGATAAAAAGCAACGCATGCCTTTTCATTTAGTAGTGAATTAGTGCAGTATTTTGATGCAGTGTTTTGGTGCAGTGTTTTGTGAATAAGCAAAATTGTGTGTAAAGTTCACCACCGCACTGTCGGGGACACGATATAGGATCGTGAAAGATCACGGAAAATGTGATCTCCCAAAAGCAGTCGCGAAAATCGAAAGTAAGTGCCATATAATTGTCTAATGAAAATGCTCGAAAGGAGCATTTCTACACAGCTGAACATTATGTTTCATAGCAATGGTGCAATGTAAATGTTCAAAGACAGCATTTCTGCACAGCTCGACAGCTACAATTTGACAATTGTGTGATGTAAGAGTCAAAATGTGACATTTCTAAGCAACCGTTAGTGTAAATGCTTCAAAGTATTTTGAAACGGATAATTGTAAAATAGAAAAGCTCGATAGAAGCTTTTTGGTACAGTTCGACACTAATGATTTGATAGTTTCGTAATGAAAATATAAAAAAATAAGAATTGTACACACCGTTCGACTGTAAATGTTTCGTAATATTATGAAACATGTAATTGTGTAATGAAAATGCTCGAAAGGAGTATTTCTACACAGCTGAACATTATATTTCAAGACAATGTTGCAATGTAAATGCTCAAAGATAGCATTTCTGCACAGCTCGGCAGCTATAACTTGACAGTTGAGTAATGTAGGAGTCAATATGTCACATTCCTACGCATCTGTCAGTGTAAATGCTTCAAAGTATTTTGAAACGTAGAAGCTTTTTGGTACACTTCGACACTTATCATTTAATGGTTTCATAATGAAAATATAAAAAATTATGAATTGTACACACCTGTCGACTGTAAATGTTTCACAATACTATGAAACATGTAATTGTGCAATGAAAATGCTTAAGGTGGTTCCAAAGACGATTGAACTTAATAACGGGTGTCTATATATTAACAGACACGGTTAAGCTTTCTAACGGGTGTCTAGTCTCTATTCAGTCTAGAAATCTAGCTTATCCTCGGTCGACGTAAAAGTACGTCCATTGTAGCGCTAGATGGCAGGTAGTGTAGCTAAGCACTACATGGCAGGTAGTCGAGCTGTGCAGAAATGCTCTATCTTTGAGCATTTACATTGCACCCTTGTCTTGAAATATAATGTTCAGCTGTGTAGAAATGCTCCTTTCGAGCATTTTCATTACACAATTACATGTTTCATAGTATTATGAAATATTTACAGTCGACTCAAAGAGAATCAAGAAAAGACTGGACTGCACGAGAATAAGTCTCTTTCCTCTTGGTCCATATCTATAGGAACGAATGTAGGAGATGCTCTAAACATCCACACGTGCAATTCAATGCGACAAAGAACTCAGTTCAAAGAATTAACAGTTTCATATCAACTGTATCGGATTACATAGGAGCATGATTCATGCGGTCAATAGTATACTTTATCGACTTATTGTTTTGTCAACATACGTTCCTTCGGGTTGTTCGATATTATTAAGTTCTTTTTTTATCGTCTGCAGTTTATAGTCACTTTTTTAATATTTTATATTTTCTGACATATATTACTCACTACTAGTACTCGAATATTTATAATACTAGAATTTAGTTTTCGCTTATTCATTTCTCGTTTTCCAAATTTATATTGATCGATTTATAATACATTGCACCATTGCCATGAAACATAATGTTCAGCTGTGTAGAAATGCTCCTTTTAACGGTATGGAGCGCGGTGTAACTATTTGAAAAACTAGTTGGTACCTCGAACTTTTCATAGATGGCGCAGAAGGTCGATTCTACAACGGTAACACATCTAGAACGGAGTTCGAAAATCGCGTGGGGTCATCTTGACCCCATGTGCTGTTCTAGGGTTAATCATAATAATTATACAAAAGATTGTACATCAATTTTATAGAAATTAAAAAATAAAAATATAATATACATCAAAATTTGAATAAATATGATTGAATCCATAAAACATGATTCGAAGTTATTCGCTTAGGATAATAATAATCTATAATTTATTTTCATGATTGAGATATCATTTAAACGGAATTGTTAAACATGATTCGCACGTGATAATTCTCATTTGATTAGACTTGGCTTTCTTTCAGTATCAAATTGACGACTTGTATTAAACAACTAAAATACATTAGACAATTTGGTTCGTCTGTAGTAATATTTACTACAGTTCACGGAAGTTAATGTAACAGTAACATTAGATCTTCCGTGTAGTCAAATTAAAAGGAACCCGTGGAGTTAACCAAACAAACATATATTTATTTACAAACTTAAATTTAAACTATTTTTAGCTAGGTGTAGTGATCGAGTGGCTGTTGTGTGTAGACTGAGGATATAAAGAGAATATAACATTAAAATAACATCTTAGAAATGTAAGTGGGAAAATGTTCGGTTATTGTGATTGGCTAGAATAAGGAAGCGTCGGTACATAGAAAAAAAAAACAAGGTGGAAGGAAAAAGGGTAACGTGAGGAAAGTAGGTAGCATGCATCCGAAATACTGACCGCTCTAGGTACATCCGTTGTATGACATTTCCATTTCTATTGAGTGAAAGATTAGGTCTACGCTTGGAGTATAGGTAAAAAGTAGTATTTTCATAGAAAGTTCTATGGTAGCAATTAAAGCGAGAGATGGAGGTTTGAAAGAGGAGTTGTAATTTTTTGTAGGGTTGGGAAAAACCGAACATGTGGAAAGGATTAAGGAAAGTGTGTTGTACAGAATTTGTAGTGTTTAAAATTTGTCATAAACTAAAATCTTAACAGAATAAAATAAGCATTGACCAACATGTCTTCGCAAAGAAAATGAAAATACAAATATTTCATTCTCACTTTGTTACGCACGTAATACAATTAAAATACAATTATTTTTGTTAAAATAAACTAATCACACTGACAAGGAAGGTACCTGAGGTGTACCTCACCGATTTTGATGAAATTTTAGTATGTTATAGTTCGTGAAAAAATAATCGATACGTATTTTTTCCTATCGGCGGTAAAAGACTTTTAAGGGGTGAAAACCACCCTCAAAGTTGATCCTGAAAAACGTTTTTTTGATATATTTCGGCCCCTAATGAATATTTTGCGATGGGACAAAATGGAAAATGTTCCTTGCGAAAAACGCTAGTTAACGGATGTTTTTTTGGCTATCGGGGTTGCGACCCCTATTGTTTATTTTGGAAAAACGTTTTTTTTTTCATTGATATATTCATTGTAAAAAATCAATTTTAGCCTTAAAAAATTAGAAAAAAATATTTTTGTAAATAAAATAAAATAATTAAGTTGACATATTTCAGGATTTTGCGAAAAACCACCCCTACATCCCTTCACTACTCTTTAAGACGAATATCCACTTATAACAATGAAAAGTATATTTTTTCTCTAATATGTTCACTGTGAAAGATCAATTTAGCCTCAAAAAATAAGAAAAAAATATTTTTGTAAATAAGAGAAAATAATTCAATTGACATATTTCAGGATTTTGCACAAAATCATCCCTATAAATCGTCCACTACCTTTTAAAGCGAATATTTATTTGTAACAATAACAGCGCATTTCTCCTATGAAACATACTCTCCATGTGACCTAAATATTATTTTCTATTAAGTACGATAGTGCAACGATATTTTCGAACAAAAAAGAATTATGGGGTGACAGTTTTCACCCCCAAATAACTTCTTTTTATACATCTCGGCTCCTAATGAATATTTTGAGATAGGACCAAATGGAAAATATTTATTATGGAATGCACGTAGCCTCGGCTTTTATTTCTATAAACTGAAGTACATAGAAGCTTATGGGGTTTGTAGAGTACGGTGTAGTGGTACGATAATCCCTTATATCTTTGTATAATTTACGAATTTAGTGATTAATTTTTAATTACTTTTATTATCAAACTGTAAATATGAAATAACAGAACTAATTTTGTTGTAAATTATATGTTCTACATTTTTCGTTTGAAATATATTAGTCTACAAGGTTTTGACAAAATAGTAATCTTCATAGAAATGTTGAAACATAATGATTTTTTACATCATTTGCATCGTACAATAGCTGGAATCGCCCATTTTATTCATATTTAATTTTTAAGATTTTGAATAATTTTTCGAAGAATAATCTTAAAAAAAATTTTTATACAGAAGTTGCAGGGTCTAATGTGGAGTATAAAACTGTAGTAAAGAATTTGACCTTGAGTGGCGTTTTCAAGATCGAATCAAGGTCAACTTTGATTTTTTAAATGGAAACCTTTTTTAAATTATTTATTAAAAAATTGTATATGAATATATAAAGTGACTATAAATTATATCTATACATATATATAATTATTGTTATTATTATCATTATTATATTATTATTTTAATTATTTTATTTATTTATTTATTTCGCCAGGTTATATTACAAATAATATAAGTACAATAATACCTACTGTACTCTGCAGAGATGCCATGCATCTGTACGCAGACCCGCACATACATTCTAAAAAACTTAACAACTAATAACTATATACTATAATAGCAATTAAAAAGTAAAGATGCTGCCATCCTATATAATGTCTCATTACAATTATTTTATTTGCGCAACTTTTATTGGTCCTTAATTTTAATTTTTAATTGTGACTTTCAATGCAATTTTCGTTGTCGTTTATTTGTATTCGGTAGTATTTATATAATCTGCATACTTCTTACGTAATGCTCCAGTTTTTTTTCTGCATTTTATAATATCTGTCATTTTTAAATATGGTGTTAATTTATTATAATAGATTATTGCCATATAGCTATGATTTCTTCTTCCAATTTCTTTGTAGACCTTTGGTAGAAGTAATGTTTTGTTTCTTGTTATTGATGTTGCGTTGAGAAAAACTTGCTTAAATTCATTATGGTGGTAGGTAGTTATTTCCATTATATATTTTTTATACAGATCTAATGGTATATTACCATTTTTATCTGTCTTTTCTAATAATTTTATGATTTTCTTATGAACACCATATAATAGATTTCATGATGGTTTTATACAATAAATAGTAAAGGTCCCAAAATGGTTCCTTGCGGGACACCTGTTCTTATTTTATATTTCTTACTTTTTATATCATTCAATTTAACTATTTGTTGCCTATTCATCAGATAATTTTCTAGCAATTGTAAGGTCAAACCTCTAATGCCAATATTTTCGAGTTTTTGTATTAATATTTTGTGATTCACTGTATCGAAGGCTTTAGGTCTAAAAATACTGATGTAGTAGGTTGACTCTGATCTAATTTTTTATAAATTACTTCAGTGAAATTTGCTAGTGCATTTTTAGTACCCATTCCATTGCGAAAACCGAATTGAAATTTAGAAATTATATTATATTTATCAATAAAATTTGTGAGCCTTTCATGTAGTAATTTTTCGAATATTTTTGCAAAGTTAGAAATGAGCGATATTGGCCTGTAGTTACTGGGCAAGTGTTTATCTCCAGCTTTATAAATTGGGACAACCTCTGCTACTTTAAAGTGTTCAGGACAAATCCCTGTTATAAAACTTAGATTAAAAATGTATACCGGGGCTTGTATACTTCTATGATTTGACAAGAATATTTTTTTTAATAAGGTAGCATGTATGTCGTCTACTCCACCAGCTTTATTTTTCAGAGAGTCTATAATCTTTGCAACTTCTATTTCATTTGTAGGTTCAAGGAAAATTGTTTTATCATTTATGTTTTTATTTGATGGCTTTACTTTATTTGAGGAGTTATGTGTTTTAAGAACTACTTTTTCACCAACTGTGCAGAAGTATTCGTTTATATAATTAGCAATCATTTTATCACCTTCAATTTTATTGTTATTATCAATATTTCGTAACATTTGTATATTCGTAGTTTTACTATTTTTACCTTTTCCAAGTTTATTATTAACGTATGTCCAAATTTTCTTTGTATCATTTTTGTAACTTTGTAATTTTGCTTTTTTAAAATTTTCTTTAGCTTTTTTTAGTAATAAATTTAATCTGCCTGTATGTTTCTTGTATTCTGCCCTTTTGTAGATATTTTTTGAGTCTTTTTTCCATTTTCTATATAAATATTCTTTTTTCTTAATTAATTTTAAAAGTTCATATGTTATCCATGTCTTTTTCAGAACGACTTTACGTTTTCCTAAATATGTAGCCCTTTCAATTATTTCTTTTGTTATTTTTATTGCTATATTTGTCGCATCATTTGGGTTAGCTTGTTCAGTTATTTCGTTCCAGTTTGCATTAGCAGCCAAATTAATTAGTTTTTTCATATTAAGGCTTTTATTTATTTTACTTGAATTAATAACTTCCATACTTTTCTGTATGCTCAAAAATAAAGGAAAATGGTCTGTGATATCATATTCGAGTCTGATTGATTTTATATTAAGATTAGTTCTTATGTAGGCATTATCTATGCATGAATTTTCATTAAGATTTGCACTGGTTCTTGTATAGTCGTTGAAGTATGGTTTATAACCCATTTCAAAAAAGTTGTTTAGTAAATTTACACTATGTATATCATTTTTCTTTATGTCTATATTGAAATCACCTATTATTAAGTGATTTTTTATATAATTATTACTCTTAATAAACTCATATATATCTTCAATAAATAGTTTTTTATCATACTTATGCGATCTATATAATGCACTAATTAATAATTTCTTATCGCTAACTGATTCTAATTCCGCATTTAATACTTTGGTTTGCCCTACCTGAACACAACCAATTTTATGTGGGATAATTTCACTAACATATATTATCACACCATCCGCTTTGTTTAATTTACATTCATTTTCGTTTTATATCCAGGAATTTTATGTAGGTTTACATTAGTTTTTAACCAAGTTTCTGTACATATTATAACTATAGGTTTTATTTTTAACTGTTCCAATAATGATTCTATTTTTTCAAGGTTTTGATTAATACTTCGAATGTTTAGATATAGTATAATTGTATTATTATAATTAAACAATTTATTTAAGTTGTTTACGTTCTCCGCTATTATTTCTTTTTTCACGTGTGCCTCTTCACTAAGGATATCAGCATCTTCTTTTACATTTTCTTCTTCTGCTTCTTCTTGTGGAGTAGAAAGTGCTTCAGTTCCTTGGTCCATTTTCGGTTAAGGGATTGTAGGGATAATCACATTTTTGTATTGTACGTGGTAACAAAAATTTGTACGTTTCACATTGGTTTTTATCGTGAGCTGTATGATTTGTTGGTTTGTTTGTATTATATTTTTCGTTCATCTTAATACAATTTATACAGTTTAGATTGTTATCTTGAGTACACGAATTGTCTGCATGATTACCAGCACATTTACGACAACGAAATTCAGCAGTGCAGTTTTTTTTGGAGTGACCATATTTACAGCACTTATAGCAAATGTTTATATTAAAGTCATCGTAAACTCTGTATCTACTACATCCTATGTATATTTTTTTACTTCTCATTATTCTTCCATATGCTTCTGCTTTTGTTTCTGCTATAATTGTAAAAAAGTTGGTCTTTTTACTTTTATACTTGTGCACCACTGAAATCATCTTACTATCGGCTATCATATTTCTTTCACATATTTCTTTTTCGATTTCTACATTGTCATCAGAAATCTCATGTTCTTCGACTCCAACTATCTTAATACGTGGATTTTTAATTTTTTCAATATCGATTTCGGAATTTATGTTTTCTGCATTTATATCATTGAGATCATTTAATATATTTGTGGTTTCTTGTATGTCACTTTTATTTTTACATTGTATCATTATTTTGTCTTTGGTTGTAAAGATTTTATTTATTTGTAATTTAGGTTTATGTATTAGTTTGTTCTTAACTTTTTTTAGCACTTCTTCAATTTTCCCTTTTTCTGCAGGTTTTACTATAATTCTTGGTATATTTGTGTGTGTGATTTTGGTATTATTTGTTATTTCAGCATAGCTTTGTACTATTTGCCCTGTAGGCCATGTTGGTGAAACTTTTTCTCTTAGTAAAGTATTATTCTCTTTTAGTTCTGTGTTTAAGTCTTTTAGCAATTCATTTTTTTCTTTCAACTCTATATTCATTTCTTTCAAGTGATTGTTCAGATTTGTTAGTTGTTTTATTTCGTTACTAACCTCATTTGACACGGTCGTAGGTTTTATTTGTTTTCTGTTTTTTTCTGCTTCTAACTCATCATTATGTTGTTGTAATAATTTGCACTGAGCATTTAGTTTTTTATATTTTGTTTCCAATGCACCAAATGACTTTTTAAAGGCATCAATCTCTTTACGTAGTACCTGTACCCGTGGCTCTGTTTTTGAGGTTAGTTCTGCCTCATAGTGATCTTCACAGATTACTAATACATTTGTTACATATCTTGTGTTTTTTATTCTATTATAGTCACTTTTGTGATAAACAGCATCACACAGTATACACACGGCAGCATTAAACTTTTGATTTGTATGACATTTATAATATATATCAGGAGGGATCACCTCATCAGGCGACTCCTCCATTATCGCTCATTCGCATATGATTTTCATAGTTTTTTTTAATTTTCAAATTTTGAACAGTAATGGTAATCTTCGAAAAAGTGTTTGAAGCACAATGACTTTTTGCACCAAGCACAACGAATTATTGCAACATTTTTGCAACCTTCGATTTCGCAATGCGTTTTGCAGTTATCTCCAAAACCAAAATTTACAGGATTATCAAATTCTTCAGGTTTTTCATTAATATAACCGCTTTTATACCAAGAATATTTCCAAGGATTTGTATATCTTGGTGAAGAAAGTTGATTATGTACTGTACAAAATAAATTCAAAAAAGTAAAATCTGTAACACAATTGAAACGATGGGCTCACTATTTAAATAAAGGCGGTACATACAGAGAAAGAATCGCTAGAATATGTCAATTCACATTTGAAAATTTTAAAACAGCAGTCGATTCCGGATTAATTGTCCATGACTTGGATTTACGTACATGGGCATTACATGCCCAACAAGAAATAGGATCTGAAGATTTTAGATTTCAAGCGTCAAAGAATTGGCTGAATCGTTTTAAAAAAGCACATAGAATAACGTCAAGAAAAATTAACGAATTTATCGCCAGAAAAACATTGGAAAATGGTAATGAATTAGAAAAGAAAGCAATTGAATTTGTTGCTGATGTCAAAGAATGCATGGCAGAAATTGGAATAGAAAACGTGTACAATTATGATCAAGGTGGGTTTCAATTAGAAATGCATTTCGGCAGAACCTTAGCTATTGAAGGAGAAAAGCAGATATGTGTTGTGCAGTCCGTTTCATCGACGACTCATAGTTATACAATACAACCATTAATATCTGGTGGTGGCAAGCTTCTTTCACCCCATTTTTTAGTTTTAAAAGAACAAAGTGGTCAGTTTGGACCAATTGTAGAAGCTAATCAATTTAGACCTGAAAATGTATTGTAGCGCAACTCCCGGTCGCTTGCGACTCTTAAAACGAAAGGGGAGTTGCTCAACAAATTTCCACGCTCAGGGAAATTGCTACACAAAAAGGGAGGTCGAAAGAAAGGAAGTCGGGAAATTGGGCGCCAGTCCGAAAATTCGGACGCGGATTTTCCCTGAGGGGGCCCGGTCTAACTCAGAAGGAGCTATGCTACCCTCCCAGAGGAGATCCGTTGTCTGAATTCGGCAATAAATTAGTAGAATTCAGACGACTTTTTACGTTACTAGAAATTCCAAAACAGTTTATTCTTAATTAAGCTTAGTTGATCACTAGCACAATGAATAATTTTACTACGCAAGATTCGAGGGTTTTCTAGAAGAGAAAACCGGAAATATCGACAAACTTAGAATTAGAACGAGAACACGCGAATTCACAAAAGATAGTTGCAACTGAGTAGATTAAGAAAAGAAGAAAAATACTGGAACAAAAGATGATGCACAAGAATCGTGCTAATAGCGGGAAGAAGGGATCGCGGAAGTGGAATAACAAAAAGAAAGAAAGATTTCGGAAGTTTGTTCCAAAGAAGGTAGGGATGGGAGAATTAGGATGCCAATTTTCCGAATCACCTGGATCGAAGCGGCTCCTGAACCTCCGGAAATGACTCCAAGCGGACGAGGATGCGTTTCCAGATCGTCCGTCTCCAAAATTCCCCAAAAATCGGTCACCAAACGTCTCCAAAAATTCGTCGGAAGATATCCAAATTATCTCGAACTATATCTTTCTCCTCAGCGGTCTGATTTAGGCGGCAGCTCAGGAAACTCTGACGGAAGCCGATTTCGGTTCCCTCAATCTCTTATCGGTAGCGCCATCCTAGCTGTCGTAGGATTCGGGAATTGCGATGCTCGGGTGATAATTAGGGCATCGACCCGTTATCGACCCGTCTCCCGTAGATCGCTAGATGGCATAATAGGTGATAGTTTGATGGCATCCTTCCTTGTCCTGCGAGAGTAGTAGCCGAGATCATCTCCCATCCTTAATTCGGGAGTCTTCCTTCCTTCTCTCTCGTCCGGAGTATTGGATGATGAGGTCCTCGTCATCTTCTTTTCGGTCCTCCTTGCTTGATCGTGGTGATGCGGAATTGGCGAGAGGGATAGGAGAGGAAATAAGCGGAAGTATTCAACAGAGATGCGGATACAATAATAGAAATTTTAGCTATAATAACAAAATACAGAATAAGTAATAATATGATGAATTATATCGAATATGCAACCAAAAAAATAACAAACATAAATCGTTACCAATTTTCTTTCGGGCGTTCTCGGAGAGGTTCCTGCGCCTTTTTTCTCCGTTTTTGATAACGGGCGCGAAAGAAATTTAAAATGAATAACTATAATTAAGACTAAAGAACTTTATAGTAACGAGGGAAATTTTCCACGTTACAGTATATACTGGAAAACTTACTTCAGGTATTAATGTAGGAATATTTATCTAATTATATTGTAATTATAAAATAGCTAAATAAGTAATTTTTAATTTCAGATCACTTTAAAAATTGGCTGGAGAATGTATTTTTTCCAAACGAGGGATTAAATAGTATACTGTTACTCGATTCGTGGAGTTGTCACTGTCCTAAAGTTGCAAAAGCTGCAACACCAGCAAATAAAATTATAAATATTAAAAAAAACTCCAAGTGGAACAACTAGGAAAAATTCAACTACTTGATGTATTTGGTTTCCGTATTTGGAAAAACTTTGTTCGGCATTTTTCAGATAAAGTTATACGAATGAATTACGATATGAACTTGCATGTGAGGAATAATATTATTAAGCTACAATCAGTAGTACATAATCAATTTTCTTCGCCAAGATATTCAAGTCTTTGGAAATATTCTTGGTATAAAAGCGGTTATATTAATGAAAAACCTGAAGAATTTGATAATCCTGTAGATTTTGGTTTTGGAGATAACTGCAAAACGCATTGCGAAATCGAATGTTGCAAAAATGTTGCTATAATTCGTTGTGCTTGGTGCAAAAAGTCATTGTGCTTCAAACACTTTTTCAAAGATTACCATTACTGTTCAAAATTTGAAAATTAAAAAAACTATGAAAATAATTATAAATAATAATATAATAATGATTATAATAACATTAATTATATATATGTATAGATATAATTTATAGTCACTTTATATATTCATATACAATTTTTTAATAAATAATTTAAAAAAGGCATTCCATTTAAAAAATCAAAGTTGACCTTGATTCGATCTTGAAAACGCCACTCAAGGTCAAATTCTTTACTACAGTTTTATACTCCACATTAGACCCTGCAACTTCTGTATAAAAATTTTTTTAAGATTATTCTTCGAAAAATTATTCAAAATCTTAAAAATTTAATATGAATAAAATGGGCAATTCCAGCTATTGTACGATGCAAATGATGTAAAAAATCATTATGTTTCAACATTTCTATGAAGATTACTATTTTGTCAAAACCTTGTAGTTAATATATTTCAAACGAAAAATGTAGAACATATAATTTACAACAAAATTAGTTCTGTTATTTCATATTTACAGTTTGATAATAAAAGTAATTAAAAATTAATCACTTAATTAGTCACCTACCTTACAAATAAATCAAACAGCGTAAATTAGACAAAGATATAAGGGATTATCGTACCACTACACCGTACTCTACAAACCCCATAAGCTTCTATGTACTTCAGTTTATAGAAATAAAAACCGAGGCTACGTGCTGTCACGACTCCACAGACAAACAACAAAACAAAACATTTATTTCTTTGTAAATTTATTATTTATTTATTTTCTTTTATAAATTCCCCTTTTAAAACAAATATGTGGAGTGTGGACAAGGTTTGGTCCAATTTTAGGTGCAGAAACTCAATTCTACTACCAGGGATTTGGACCTATGCTTGAGTGGGGCAGGTATAAACGAAGTTAGAAACATTAAAAGAAACAAAATGGGACATAATAAAAATATGGGTACATAATTTCAATGAAAGAGATTAGGGGTACCCTTTCTCCATATTTTTTTTTGAAAACTCATAGAGGTAAACCTATTATTTTCCGCAAATCATTAAAGTTGTATGAAATCTGGACGGGTAGTTTATTGTTTAAAGAAAGAAGGGGAAACAATGGGATTATCATCACGCTAATGAAACTAAAGGTTTGTTATTGTGGTAACATTTCTTTAATCGAAGGTTAATATTTCTAAGAAAGGTAATCTAGTTATAAGGGGTTATTAGCTACACAATGGGAGGTATACAAAAATCTTAGAATAAATTCGATGAATCTGGAGAACCAGAGTCAGTTTGTAAAATTGATCCAAGGAGATAACAATGAAAAGAATGATTGGCATATTCTGGAAAACTATAAACGTGAAGTCGCCTGAAAATAATTTAAACATGGTGAAATAACTGTAGATACTCATCCTTATTGAAATGGAAGAGGGAACAAAACAAAACAAAAATTGTATCCGTGATAACTATGGTCCTAGTGGAGGTGATCCAGCGAAAAATGACTGCGGAGCAAGATGGACAATCCGAACGCAGGAATGGATGTTGAAATTAAACACCGAACTTCTTTGTATAACTTTATTTACTATTTCTCACAAAAATTTCACAAACTATTTCACAAACTTCACTTTAACGCAAAACTTCAAAAGATATTTTAAACTCTTGGTTGTCTCAAAATTATAACAGATTACTCCCAACTCTGGGTTTCAACTGGGCAAAACTTGTTAAAAACTTGACTATAAAAGCTATTACTCCGAAAACTGTTAATGGAAAAACTACTATTACTGAGTGACTGTATTAACTGAGTACTGACTGAACTGTTGACTGAGTACTGACTATTAACTGAATACTGTCTGACAAAACTGAAGAATTGAGACTGTGTGATTGAGATTGACTGACTGCTTGTTAACTACTTGTTGACTGAGTACAAGAGTTTTTTAAAGGAAGTTCCTCCACCCACGTTAATTTTTCATTGGTGGAAAATTCTTAGAGGAGGAATTTTCCTTTTTGATCCATTGGTAAAAAATCGAAGGGTGTTGGTACTCCTTCGACCAATGACAAAATTACTCGTATACCTTAAACTTATCATAAACCTAGATTACGGTTTCCCTCTAAGTCAATCGAAGGTACAAATTGATACCTCGTTTCGATTACTATCAACTTTTACACCTTGTGTATTTAAGGGCTTAAGGCCCAAGAACTACGCGGTCGCTCCCACCCAGCAAATTCTAGGGGAAGATAAGTGTTGAGGAAAAGTATCGCCCAAACTTCCCCTTTTCTTGGAAAACTGAATTTGATAAGGAAATGATAGGATGAATTTGTCTGTCGGTGCCTTGAAAATGATTCCGATATTTATTTAGGAAACGTCTTCAAGTTCCTCAACCGGACAGCTCTAAAGATTGATCGGATTTTTATCATATGAAAATTTATATGTAATTCGTTCACTCTACCATTTTCCTGGAATTTTGATTAGAGAGAAAAATGATTTCGAACTGTGAGAAATGTTAATATTGATTCAGGTGTACGTTTGAAATTCTGGTAATCTATAGAGTGTAACGTGGCCATTTGGCCGCGTTATCAATACGCGCTGTTATGAACAGATATAGTGTCCAGAGATCTCCCCGAAAGGTCTAGGACAAAAATATTAATCATATTTTTAGACTGTTATAGAGTAGGACGGAGGAAGCACGATGCCCAATCCCCATTTCCCTTACCTCGCGCATTCCTACCGCCTACGTATCACCGTGACGTTCCGGGAGAAGAGGACCTCAACACTACCGGAACTGGACAAGTCGCCATCCCCTGCCAATCACAGGACGCAACACCGCCAGCCAGAAGCCATCGATCAAGATCCACCACCCAGGGCGGCAGCACCATCCACAACGGGAATTGCCGAAGGGCCCTGGTTGGGGGAATCGAGGACCGCCGCCGGCGAAGAAGCCAGAGATCTTTGGACCGGCATCACAACCGTACCGTAACGGGATACTCACGAGATTTGCTGCGTTTTTCTTTCCCTTTTTGTGGGATTTTCTTCTCTGTTGGTGTCTTTGTGGAGGATCACCGGCGGCATCCAACTCGTCTGGGAGCCGTTAGGACCCGAGGAGAACCGTGGTTTTTGGGAGAGGATTCAGCTCCGACCAGGTTGGGCCAACATCTGTTGTCCGGGCGTCACGGACGTACCTTTTTCTGTCTCCCGTTCCTTTTTTTTCCTATCGCCTTTGTCTTTTGTAGCTGTCCCAAACGGAAGTAGCTTTCCCTCTACCGCTTACGATTTTCGTGCTTCCTTACCGTAGTTTTTCTTGTATTGTGTGAGTCCCAGGCCCTTTCGGCTGCGGACCATTCCGCCTGTCTTCTTGCGCATTTCTTAGTTACCTTTTCTTTTGGCGCCTTCTTCTTTTTTTTTGTTACGGCGCACTTTTTTTTTGTCTTCTCTTTTTACCGCCTACCGAGGCGACGACTTATTTTTCATCTGTAGTCTTTCCTTTTGTCGTTTTTGTTATTTTAATTTAATAAATTAAATTAAAGCAGATCTCCCGCGTGAGCCTCCGTTTTTAGCCCCTTTCTTTTCCTTTTTGTTTTTCCCCAGGGCGCGGAGGCAGAACCCCCTTCTGGGACTCTTGCTCCCGGCACCTAGCCGTGCCCCCTCGTCTGGCTTTGCGGGCTGATCGGTTCCCCCATTGCCGAGGGCCACCCCCTCAGCTGGCGCCCATCTTCCGAATTCGCACCCCTGGACTCCCCTTAAGGGACCCCAGGAAGGGAAACCGGTCAGGCCGAGAGAGAGGACGAGCGAGGAGTTTGGGGCGGAAAGTCCGTCACAAGAGTTTCTAGAAAATATTTATAAAACTTGAATGCGTTACGCTGGGCCGTAACAGTGCATTCCATAATAAATATTTTCCATTTGGTCCTATCTCAAAATATTCATTAGGAGCCGAGATGTATAAAAAAGAAGTTATTTGGGGGTGAAAATTTGTCACCCCATAATTCTTTTTTGTTCGAAAATGTCATTGCACTCTCGTAATTGATACAGAATAATATTCAGATCGCATGGAGAGTATATTTCATGAGAGAAATATGCTTTTCATTGTTATAAGTGGATATTCGTCTTAAAGAGTAGTGAAGGGATGTAGGGGTGGTTTTCCGCAAAATCCTGAAATATGTCAACTTAATTATTTTATTTTATTTACAAAAATATTTTTTTCTAATTTTTTAAGGCTAAAATTGATTTTTTACAGTGAATTTATCAATGAAAACAAACGTTTTTCCAAAATAAACAATAGGGGTCGCAACCCCGATAGCCAAAAAAACATCCGTTAACTAGCGTTTTTCGCAAGGAACATTTTCCATTTTGTCCTATCGCAAAATATTCATTAGGGGCCGAAATATATCAAAAAAACTTTTTTTGGGATCAACTTTGAGAGTGGTTTTCACCCCTTAAAAGTCGTTTACTGCCGATAGGAAAAAATACGTGTCGATTATTTTTTCACGAACTATAACATACTAAAGGGTCTAGCCGGATAAGATAGTCAAATCGGCCTTTGAGTCAATCGGGAAACGAATTGCACCATAATGTTCGGGGGGAAAAATAAGTAAGAACCCTAGATTGTCAGTCCCCAAAACCCACTAGGGTCCCTATAAACTCCAGTCTAGTGATTTTAGGTTTTTCGACGATATCTCGGTCAGTTTTCGAGCTTTTATTATTATTATTATTATTAGATAGTTTACCGGGGTGCCAGGCTCAGGGACACTGAGCTCTCGCCATTGTATCCCTTTCCCCCCGGTTATATTCCTGAGGCGTCGGTGATTCCCAGCCCTCCGCAGAAGGCTAGGATGTTCTCCAGACTTTCCTCATATAGCGCCTCCTTACTGAAGGTTCTACTACTCACAAGGGCTGTACCAGGGTGGTGGGTCACCGATTTTCCCTAATCTTTGCACACTTTTAGTAGTCCATTAGGACAATATAATGTGCAAATACTAAGGTGCACTTCTCAAGCGTTTTCGAGAAAATCGCAAGCAAAGTTTGCGATTTTCTCGAAAACGCTTGAGAAGTGCACCTTAGTATTTGCACATTATATTGTCCTAATGGACTACTAAAAGTGTGCAAAGATTAGGGAAAATCGGTGACCCACCACCCTGGTACAGCCCTTGTCAGCCACTTCCGTCGGTATCCCGTTAAGTTGGGGCACTCTATGAGGAAGTAGCTGGGTGTTTCTTCCTTTTCCCCGCACCATCTACACAGGTTACTAAGCCCCTGTGTTTTGTGCAGGTAACAACGTAGATTGCAGTGCCCGGTTAAGATCCCCAGGATTTTGCCTGCTCTCCTCCTATCTAAGTTGATGATCCTGCTTGCCCAGTTGCCAATGCGCTTTCCGAGAAGCTCTTTGGACCATCTGCATCCCTGGGACTGCTCCCATTTCCACCATTTTTCGACGTTCAATCTCCTCTTGACGAGGTTACAGCCTTCCTGGTATGGCATTTCTACCTCCCATTCCGGTGCATCGTCTGAGTCTGCTCCTTCTTTGGCTAGAGCATCTGCATTTTCATTGCCCTCATATCCTGAGTGGCCAGGAACCCAAGTCACTGTTACTCTGTTTTTCGCAGCCAGTCGGTTCAGGATTTCTCTGACCTCTCCAACCAGCTGCGATTTGACGACAGGGTTCACTAGCGCCTTTATGGAGGCTGTCAGTGCAGATGTTGATGGTTCTGCACTCAGCCCCATCCTGTACCATGCTCTTGGCACAGGTACCTATGGCCGCCATTTCCGCTTGGAAGACTGTGTTGTACTTCCTCAGACTCAGGGCTCTGCTGTCCCTGCCTTTACCGCCATAAATCCCGTATCCGGTGCCTCGTTGTGTTCTGGAACCATCCGTGAACCAGACGAGTCCGTGCCCGGGATTTTGGTTCCATTTCCACTCTTCTCTCTTAGGGATTAGAGTTTTATATCGCCGCCCAAAGTGGAGGCGTTTATTTGTTCGATCCTGAGGCGTTGTCCAAATGGCTCCCCTCAGTGTGCGCTCACGTATTCTTGCGTGCCCTATCGTATTGTCCTCCCATGCTCCGCTGCCTTTCAGTCTCAATGCCGACCTGGATGCCGCGGCCACTACTTCGTGGTCCAGTCCATCCAGGTCCAGCATCATCCTGATAGCAGCTATGGGGGTGCTTCTCCTGAGTCCAAAATCGCCCCTTAGAGTGACCGCTTGTACATGTTCAAGGGTCTTCAGGGAGGTCTTCTTCTCAGTAATTTCCCACCATATCAACGCCGCGTAGGTCAGCTTCGGTATCAGTATGGCCCTATAGCCTTGGAGGGTTCTAAGCCCCAACCTGTCCCTATTGCTGCCCTACACTGCACAAATATGCCGAGAACCTTCCCGCATTGCCTTTCAAGGTGCGTTTTCCAGTTTAGTTTCCTATCTAGGTATACCCCTAGATATTTAACCCCTTCAGCGTACGGTATTGATTTCCCGCAGAAGGTGACTTCCTTACTTATTTTACATTTGTATTTCTTTGTGAAGGCTACTATCTCTGTCTTGTCTGGATTGACACCCAGTGATTTCGCCTTGCACCATTCTCTCACTTTTCCTAGTGCTCTCTGCATTAGGTCAGGTAAAACCTCCTCGTATTTCCCCCTGACCATAACGCAGATATCATCTGCATATCCCACCACGAAGAAATTCTCCTCGCTGAGTATGCATAGCAGCTCATCAACAACTAGGTTCCACAGCAGAGGTGAAAGTACCCCTCCCTGTGGACATCCGTCGTTGATCTTTCCTTGGACCATCTTGTCCTTTCACCTGCTATAGACGGTCCTGTTCTCCAGGGTCTTCATAATCCACTTTTTAATGGTTACTGGTACTCCCTGTCTTGTCAGAGCATCTTCAATGGTATTTTTAGAGGTACTGTTAAAGGCCCCCTCTATATCCACAAAGGCACCTATTACGGTCTCCTTTGCTTCCATTGCTCTTTCGATGTACCCTACCACTTTGTGTAGGGCTGTTTCCGTGGCCTTGCCGACTGTGTACGCGTGTTGACCTGGATGAATTGGTCGTTCTATCAGTGCTGTGCTCCTGATGTATGCGTCCACCAGTCTTTCTAAGGTCTTTAACATGAAGGACGCCAGACTAATCGGTCTAAAGTCCTTTGTCGATTGATAGCTTCTCCTACCGGGTTTCGGTATGAAGGAAACCCGTGTAGTCTTCCACCCTTCCGGTACGTATCCTATGGCGATACATCCCCTAAAAATGCCCGTAATTTTTCCCAGGATGCTTTCGCATCCACCCTGCAGCATCTTGGGAAAGATGCCGTCAGGTCCTGGGGTCTTATACGGTTCAAAGGATGCGATCGCCCATTTGACCCGTTCCGGTGCAACGATCCGTGCGGCCGTTTCCCAGTCAGGTTTAGTCCGCTCCCTTGGCTTCTCCCGCTGGCACAACTGCTCTCCTTCTTCTTTACAGAAGTCGGGGAAGTTTGCCTTCAGGAGAAGTTCCAAGGTTTCCTCCTCCGTCTCTGTAAAGACACCTGCCCTGCTCCTCAAGCTTTGGAGCCGGGCATCGTTGTCCTTAGTGAGGAGCCTTGCCAGCTTCGCTGTCTCTGATGCGCCGTCCAGGTTAGAGCAGAAGTTTTGCCAGCTCTCTTGCTTGGCTTTCCGTATCTGCCTCTTGAAGTCTCTGAGGGCCTCCCTATAGACCCCCCATCCTTCGGGGCTGTGACCTTTCCTGGCTCTATTGAAGGACAAGCACACCTTTCTTCGAGCCGTTTCAAGGGCTTTGTTCCACCGGGGGGCACTACGACCCTGCGCCCTAGGTTTAAGAGGGCAGTTGTTCTCGTATGCCCTGACTAGGGCTGTCTGGACTTGCTCTAAGGTCCATTCCAGCCCTTCCTTCGTCCCGTATATACCTTTGAGGCCCTTCACTCTTTCTCCCACTTCGTCCTCATATTCCTCCCAATTTGTGTCCTTGGGTTTCCTCACGGATTCCAACTTCGGTCTCTGAACTTCGATCCCGAAAGTTATAGTCCTATGATCCGACATGGATGGCTCCTTTTCCACCCTCCATCCTAGTATGTCGTTTTTCAGTCTCATACTGACCAAGGTCAGGTCTAAGACCTCTTTCCTGCTAACTGTGATGAAGGTCGGTTCCCTTCCTAGGTTAGCTATGTCCATGTGCGTGTCAGCCAGGTATTCCAGCAGGTCCGCCCCTCTGTCATTTATATCGGTGCTCCCCCAGACCTCGTGATGGGCATTGGCATCGCATCCGATAATAAGACCGAGGTTCTTGTGCCTGCTGTATTCGATTACTTTTCTGACACAGACTGTTGGTATCTCCTCGTCGTGGGGAAGGTAGGCCGATGCAACCAGTAGCGACATCTTTCTACCCTCCTTATCCTCGATGGTTGTCCTGATGGTTGTACAATCTCTGGAACAGAGATCTTGCAGCAAAAATGCCTGTACACCTTTAACGACGATACATGCTCTCGCGTTACCGTCCTTGTTCCCTGCAAACAGTTCTCCTGTTGCGTTAAGCCCCCTTATACGCCCTTTCCATATCCAAGGTTCTTGTATAAGGGATATGTGTGTCTGCACCCCTGCCATGTTCCTCGCTAAGACGGCGGAGGCACTTTTGCAGTGGTGCAGGTTAATCTGTGAGAAGCCCAACCTCGCAGTGGCCATTTTGGGACTACTGCGTCTGATGAGCCTCCTCTTGAGCCTTCGCCCCAGGCTCGGTGCCGCTCCGGCCAAGCAACTTAAAAGTTGCCCGGCAGGCCCCCACCCAGACCCGAAAGTTCTGGCTTTTCAGGGTGGCCACCGACTGTTCGTCCAGCCCTAGCACCAGGTAACCATCGGTTCCCTGGTGTATGACCTTCCACTTGCCGGTGTCCACCCCTTTGTTCTGGTTGCTGATCAGTCTGAACAAGTCAGCAACCGTAGGTACCGCCGGAGGCATGAAAACCCCGACTTTAATAGGCCGAGGTATCTCCTCCGGTTTAACCACCCTGACGGTTCCAAGTTCCCGTCCCGGGTTCAGCTCCTTGGCCACCTCCCGCAGCCATGCGCTCGTGTCTTCGTCTTCACAGACAAAGACAGCCGTTCCTTTTTTGGGGAACGTTTCCGCGAAGCGCGGGAAAAATTCCCCCTGTTGAATGGCGAGCACACGCCTGGTGACCTCGTTCCTCACGGTCTCGAACACCTCGGTCAGCATCTGACCACCGAGGAAGTCCCCACAAGTGAGGTAAACCCTCGGTAGGCCAGACACCGCCGAAGCGTAACTGCCCGCCATGCCCTCCCCCACCCTGGGTTTCTTGAGCAGGTTCTTGCCCTGCTCCGTCGACCCCAGGCTGGTGGAGGCCATTCTCTTTTCTGGGGCGGTGCTGGCAGCAGGGGTTTCAGTAGCGGTTCTGGCCCGCTCCTTCTTCCTCTGCTTCCTGCCCACCCCAAATTTGGGGCACGGAAGTCCCTGCTCCACAGTTCTCTGCCTGTAGAGCTTCCTTCTTTGGGCCCCACTCAGGTTTCGGTTCAAGCCCGTCCCTTCGTGGTCCCCCTGATTCGGCGGTACAGGCTGGGCCTGTACCTCCTGGTTGGTCTCCATGACGTCGGGGTTCGATACGTTCGCTCGACTCCCCTCCGCCACGTCTTCGGTAATAGTATGTCCATCCATTGATGTTCCCACGAGTAGCTAGGGAAACATTTGGTCCGCCCCCACAGAGCCCCGCATGTGGGGGTAAGGCTGGTTACTCGGGAAGGTCGCCCGGTATTCCCGAGGCACACGTTTGCGACACCTCTTGCCCTCGGTGCCAAGCTCCAAGGTCACGGTAACCTTGTACCAAGCCATTACGGGCACGGTAGCTAACACCACCTGGCTTAAGGGTTTGGTCCTTGCTTGGTTACTCCCGCCGTGTGAGGCCGTTGTCCCTCCCTGGGTGCCATACATACCACCTCCGGTAAGGGAGGTCCACATTCATAGCACCCCCGTTTATAGGGTACGGTGCTCCATTCGCTGGGAGATGCCCTGCTTTATAAGGGCCCCCTCTACATTCATCCATCCTTCTTTCACACATCACCCAGGTAGGGCTTCCGGCCTCACGGCAGGAGCTTAAGCCCCTTCACCCGCCTGACATTGCCAACCCCGTAAGCCAGCGTATCGTCAAGCTACTTCAAGGTGTCTGGACCGTCGAAGGGGAGTTTTCGAGCTAGAAAAAAAATTTTTTTTCATTTTGTAGGGTTTTTTAAGCCCTACAAATTTTTGCTATCAAAAAAATTTTTGGCGCGAAATTTAAATTTTTAGAGCCGTTCGAAAATTTTAAAATTCAATATATCGAAAACAACGACCGACTCATCGCTGAAAAAAAATATGTTATGTATTTTCAACTCAAAAATTTCTCTGAATTTTTTGAGATTTTTGAAATGGTGGAACGTACTGAAAAAAAAATAAAAACTACTAAGAACTCCTTGTTTTTTGCTCCTAGCGCTTTGACGTTATGGTTTATGATAAAAACATGGAACCATTAAATTCTGCGGAAAAAAATGCATCGAAAACATGCATCACACGTGTTAAAATAATGTTCGATTGACCTTGAATATACATGGAATATATAGGGACGCCATCGGCCGTCTAGGGATTTTCATTGTTCGGTTAATTCGTTTAGGCGTAGTCTAGTTATCGCAATATCTTCAAACATGCGATACATGATTTCGACGTATTTTTTTCCGTAGAATCCGATTCTGCCATTATTTTTACCATTGGACATAACCTCAAAGCGCTAGAAGCGAAAAGTCACAGAAAAATTCAGTTTTTTGCTCCTGGCGCTTCGAGGTTATGTTCTACAATAAAACCAATGGTACCATCGAATTGTACGGAACAAAATACATTGGGAACATGCACGGGAACAAGGAATATGTCCATTTATAGGGATGCCGTCGGCCGTGTAGGGATTTTCATTGTTCCGTAGAATCCGACACCGCTGTTATTTTTATCGTTGGGCGTAACGCCACAACGCTAGGAGCGAAAAACCTGTTTTTTCAGTGATTCTTGGCTTTTAGCGGATTTCTGTCCAGTCTATGTCCAGTAGGACTTCTCTGATAAACTCTTCGATGCTTCGAAAGGTATTTTTTACTTCATTCTAGAACACCACAATGCTCGAACTAGTTTTCCTGAATATTTTGTGTCCTAGCGAGATATAAATTTGATAAAACTTACTTTTTCAAACGATTGTTGATGAGTCCTGACGACGGTATTGATCACTACTGGCTATCAATAATTGTTAAAGAGCTTTTTTGTACTTATGGTACGTCAAGAGCAATTTTAATAAATTAGAACCATAGAAATGTGCATTTTATTAATTTCAATTGAATATTGGTCTTCAAGAATTTGTATAATAGCCGAACAATGAAAATCCCTAGACGGCGGACGGCGTCCCTATATAGGGACATATTCCTTGTATATTCAAGGTCAACCGAACATTATTTTGAGACGTGTGATGCATGTTCTCGATGTATTTTTTTCCGTAGAATTCGATGGTACCATTGGTTTTATCGTAGAATATAACCTCGGAGCTCCAGGAGTAAAAAACTGAATTTTTCAGTGACTTTTCGCTTCTAGCGCTTTGAGGTTATGTCCAATGGTAAAAATAATGGCAGAATCGGATTCTACGGAAAAAATACGTCGAAATAATGTATCGCATGTTTGAAGATATTGCGATAACTAGGCTACGTCTGAACTAATAACCCGAACAATGAAAATCCCTAGACGGCCGATGGCGTCCCTATATATTCCATGTATATTCAAAGTCAATCGAACATTATTTTGACACGTGTGATGCATGTTTTCGATGTATTTTTTTCCGCAGAATTTAATGGTTCCATGTTTTTATCATAAACCATAACGTCAAAGCGCTAGGAGCAAAAAACAAGGAGTTCTCAAGGAGGAGGCAAAGTCTAGATTGATTTGTGCTTACAAAATTAAAGCAGTTGCAATTGTTGACAACCCTCAAGCCAGTCCCTTCATCGGTGTAAAATTTAAATACCCATCGATTCCCGGAAGGATGCGATAATCGTGCCGGTAGTTATTTTCCGCCTTAGTCTCCGCACTTAGTTGTCCGCAATTATTTCAACCTTTGCCGCAAATGCAAAAATATTCATGGATACTTATTTTTATGAAAATTGCAGAATTTTTTAAATTTTGGTACGTCATGGTGCTCCGCTATATTGAATTTTGAGTGAAAAAACATGTTTTCTATTTTCAGTATATTTTCGCGAGAGACCCCAAATGGTATTGTATGTGTAACCATGCAATTCACAAATTATCGGCCGCCCTTAATAGGTTAATATTTTCGTAACATGTTCTTAGCATTAAAGTATTTCATATAAATGAAATAACTAAATAGCAAAACTCGAACTAATTATATTTTTCTTCTGTAATTCATTCATTACACCGTAACGTGGAAAATTTCTCCCGTTACTGTAATTTTTTTTCTGGCACTAATTATCGTTACACATTTTGAATTTCTTTCGCGCCCGTTACAAAAAACAGAGAAAAAGGCTCAGGAACCTCTCCGAGAACGCCCGAAAGCATCTATTTGGTAACGATTTATTTTGTTCATCAAGGATTGTATAATTTATTATCTTATTGTTTATCATATATTCTATTGTTATTGCTAAATTTATATTTTCCGATCATGGTCCCTATCGTATACTTCCGTTAATTCCCTTCCTGACACCCTCTTGCCAATTTCGGATCACGACGATCAAATAAGGAGAACCAAAAAGAAAGAAGAAGAGGACTTCATCGAGTTCAATTCCGGAGCGAGAGAAAGAGAAGGAGGGAATGCTCCTGAAATGCAGGATCGGCTACACTCTAGACAAGGAAGGATGCCATCTCGCGATTAACAGGAGACGAGTCGATAACGACAAATGGGTCAATGCCATAATTATCGCCCGAGCATCGCAATTCTCGAATCTTGCAACGGCTAAGATGGCGCTACCGACAACAGTCTGAGGGGAACAAAATCGACTCTCCTCAGAGATTCTTGAGCCGCCGTACGGAAAAGACTTGTGAAAACTACCTATAACTACCTCGAGGATTTTTGGGACGTTTGAGAGGACTTCGATGGAGAAACCGTGTCCTCGTCCGCCGGGAGTGGTTTTCGGGAGTCCAGAAACCGCTAAGATCAGGTAATTGGAGAAATTGGTATCCTTCATCTTCCTATTTCGTGGCCAAAATTCCGAAATCTTTCCTTTTTGTTATTCTGCTTTCGCTATCAACTCTTCCGTTTGTTACTGCGATTCTTGCTTATCTTATTGTGATCTGTCTATCTTTTCTTGATTCGAACTCTTCACTCTTGAACTATCTTTTCTGTAATTTCGCGTGTTCTCGTTTTAAATCTTAAGTGCGGAGCCCGCGAAATACACCATCTTTTTTTTATCTTTGGCTGTTAACTTTCGATTTTCTTTTTTATTGCGCTACCTAAAACTTCTCGAAGGTTTAGAATTTTCGCCTGTAACTTTGTAAAATAATTTGTGACCAAAATATACGCTGATTCAAAGTCCTTTTTCGAGTTCGTTATAAAAACCAAAAAGTCGTCTGAATTCTAGTAATTTATTGCCGAGTTCAGACAACGGATCTCTTCTGAGAGCGTATCATAGCTCCTTCTGAGTTGGACCGCGCCCCCTCAGGAAAAATCCGCGCCGAATCTTCGGACCAGCGCCCAATTCCCGACTTCCTTCCTTCGGACCTCACTCTCTATCTTTCTAGTTTCCCTGAGCGTGGAAATTTGTCGAGCAACTCCCCTTTCGTTTTAACGGTGGCAAGCGACCAGGAGTTGCGCTACAACACCTACCGCAAGTCATTTACTTTCTGAGAATATGTGGCAAAGGATCAATTAATTGATTAATTGTAGAAATATCCAGTAAATGAGTTAAAGTTAATCTACTAACACCCCAAACATTAGTGCCAGGGTTTTGATTCGCAAGCGTTGAATAATAATATTATTTGTATTGACGGGTATAATTCGTAACAATGGTCGTACAAAATGATGTTAATCCCTATTCGTTGTTTGACAAATCCGGAAACATATATGATTCGTTTACTTACGGGAAGGCGTAGACCTGATGCACCATACTGAATGCGTGAGAATTTTCTTGTAGGATTCAGACAACGATTGTTAAGATAGTATCACCACTTGTTCGTAATTTTCATTATTTTCACCAATATATTTTCTACCTTGAATTATTTCTTACCAATTACAAATGGTGTAACGCTACTTTATTATACGTAGTATTACACTGAGACCCCACGAAAGGATCCCCTCTCGCTGATTCAACCAGGGCGCAACTGCATTAGTTCGCGTAGCGGTGCATTTAAATTAAGACTGGATAATAGGGCCGCAATTTCTGGACCCATCCGAAGTGGAATTCGTTAGGTGGTGGGGAAACGCATCTGAGCGACAATTGGCGTCGACCAATTGCCGCTTAAATTCGAATCGTGAGATTTGAATTTCGGAATTGCATAAAACCACGAACCCTCCTCCTACCACCCGAATTAGAGCATGGTGAGGAGTGAATTCCGAGAAAGGAACTCATAGCTTAGGTTACCCCCCTTCGGTGGCCGTCGCAATGCAGATACATAGTATTCGTCACTGGTCTCTCATATTCTCTTTTATACCTTCATCATATGTATTCTTTATCTCTTTCTATCCTTCTACTTCCAGAAACGATACAAATTGTTACGAAAAAGCATGAATGAAGCGACAAATCGCTTATGCATGTATTGTTCAGTTGTATATGCCCGGAATCCTTCGACGGTTTGTTGTGTGGGTGTGCAGACCTTATTTCAAGCATAGATACACGGTAGTGCACTCGCCAAATTCACATATTGAACTTGTCTCGAGATACTTCCGTATCTCATGATAACGATATTTATTTATGATTAGGCCTTAATCGTGACATCAATTTTTCTATTAGAAACTTGTCTGTATCTTTTTTCACCTCTTTTTTCTACTTTCTTTGCTTTTATACAACTCTTACAAGTAATATGCATGTGCTTATTTAAGTTGAATCGATACTACACACACGTGCTCCTTTCTCAGGTCCCCTCCTATCATTTGATATTACACCTTTAATACTTTATATATTATAATCAACGTTAGTATCTTTTATTTCTGTTATTTCAAATGCAGTGTTTGCAGAAAATGGGTAGATATTATACACACGTGTTCTTTTCTCAGCTACTGCGTATGCAAACATTAACACTAGATTGCCCAAAGAAGTCATTTTTACTGCTTTTTACGTTAAGGCAATATAGGTATATACTTCTTTGGGCAATCTAGTGTTAAACACTGCTCCTGTTATTTGATATTACACCTCTAGTAGCTCATACACATTAGTCAAAATGGATATCTTCTACACTGGACATTTCAAATACAACCGATTAATTCTGTATTACCTTGGTCTTTGGCCATTTTTCCTGGAAAAGAGCGGCAGATATTTCTTCACAATTACCGTACTAATTTATGGCTCGTTCGTTCCAGTAGCGGTATTAAAAAACTCAATTCTCATATCATTTAAGTGTATAAAATTATAATCGTAGAGCCCCGATTGAATCCGTGTCTTAAAGGAAGAGTGTGTGCAGAGCTAGCAAGTGATATTGTCAATTCTACCCAGACCTCCTTACTGCATTTAATCGTATCTACGCGCAAATGGTTTGAGTAGTTTTTCTCAGCATTAGAGTACATTCTTCCAGACACGGGTAAATTCTTTTCAATTCGGATATGGTTCAAGGCGATGCTCTGTAACTTTTTATCTTGAAAGTTATACAGGGTGGGCCATTTTAATTAACCCACTGAAATATCTTCCAATATAACCGGTAAAAAAAATTGTTCCTACAAAAGTTGTTAGTGACAAAGGGGGACAAATTTCTATTCTGTTAGTTTGACCTTGAGGTCAATTTTCAAGGTTATTTGAACTTCAGGGTGATTTTTTTAAAATGGGAACCCCTATTTTTGACAACGAATCCTGAAAGAGCGGGAAATTCTACGTCCAAAATGATTTTTCTTTATTTTTTAGAATGATCTACAGAAGGTCAAATCAAGGTGAAATATTGAGAATTTGTTCATAAATTTTTTTTAAATTTTGAAACAGTGAGGTCAATTTTGAAGGTTATTTAATGGTCAAAGTAATTTTTTAAATAAAAAATCTCACTTTTATCCGAAATCTTACTTTTAACGTTACCCAGAAACAATGACGTGGACATAGTAAGTTCTGTTTCCTTTGGGGTGCTTGCTTAATGTGAGTCCCCTTGCCTCTCACTGGGGTGTTCGATTAACGCGAGTCCCCTTGCCTCTCACTGGGATGCTTGAATAACGCGAGTCCGTTACCTCTCACTGAGGTGCTTGATTAACATGGGTCCCCTTGCCTATCACTACTACTTTCATTAAAAATTACCCACTGAGTATTCGTTCGAAATTGCCTCCATTGGCTTCAAGGCACAAGTGAAGTCTTCTCTCGAAACTGTCAACAGTTCTTAGTAAAGTTTCTCTAGGGATATCCGCCCAAGCTCTGTGAATTCTTTTCATCATATCTTCTCTAGTTGTAGACTGTTCAACAAAGACGATGTTCTTTAAGTACCCCAAGGACAAAAATCAAGTGACGTAAGGTCAGGTGAGCAAGGAGGCCATGCAACTGGACCTCCTCGTCCAATCCACTTGCCATTATAATGGTTATTTAAAAAGGGACATACAAGGCGTGCATAATGCGGCACAGCAACATCTTGTTGAAACCACATTCTTACTCGTGTTGACGTTTCAACATTTTCTAATAAACCTGGTAACTCATTTCTCAGCAAGTGTAAGTAGTTATGTCTATCAACGTTTCCATTAACCCTTTGCGGACGAGTGTCGGATATATCCGCCCCAGCCTTTTTACCGTTGAAGACGAGTGTCGGATATATCCGCCCAACTCTCACGCGCGCTCCAATACCTGTCGTCCACAGCGACGCTCGCCTATCGAGCGGCTCTGTCCGCAAAGGGTTAAAAAAGTAAAGACCAATTAAATGACCATTTATAATTTCACAGCATAACGTAAGGTTCTATCAATTTTGATGAAATCGCAGAACTTGCGCGGATTTCCCTAGAGAACCCTTACTAAGAATTGTTGACAGTTTCGAGAGAAGACTTCACTTGTGCCTTGAAGCCAATGGAGGCAATTTCGAAGAAATACTTCGTGGGTAATTTTAAATAAAAGTAGTAGTGAGAAGCAAGGGACTCACGTTAATCAAGCACCTCAGTGAGAGGCAAGGGGACTCACGTTAAACAAACATCCCAAAGGAAACAGAACTTACTACGTCCATGTCGTTGTTTCTGGGTAACGCTAAAAGTAAGATTTAGGATAAAAGTGAAATTTTTCATTTAAAAAATTACTTTGACCATTAAATAACCTTCAAAATTGACCCCACTCTTTCAAAATTAAAAAAAAGGATTTATGAACAAACTCTCAATATTTTACCTTGATTTGACCTTCTGTAGGTAATTCTAAAAAAGTAAAAAAAATCATTTTATACGTAGAATTTCCCGCTCTTTTAGGATCCGGTGTCAAAAATAGGGGTTCTCATTTTAAAAAATCGCCCTGAAATTCGAATAACCTTGAAAACTTACCTCAAGGTCAAATCTAACAGAATAGAAATTTGTCCCCTTTGTCACTAACAACTTTTGTAGGAACAATTTTTTTCTACCAGTTAATTTGGAAGATATTTTAGTGGGTCAATTAAAATGCCCCCCCCCCCCCCCCCCCCTCTATATGCAGTGTATTCCAGTTTCTACTTTAGACGGTTAGAATAACACCGAATAATCATTATAGAAAAAGCCTTAGTTCGTCATTGATTTATCGAGCCTTAGTTGGTTAGATAAAAATCGGAAGTATTTCTTTTGCTTACGTGATTAGAACCGATACTAAACTTGTCAGGCCCCGAACAATTCAGATGTTTGAGTATGATGTATAATTATTCATATTATTATTATATAATCTGAGTTTTACTAATTCATAATGCGATAAAATTAAATTAAATTGTAAGATATTTATTGCTTATCGTTTGTGTTCGGGTCCCGACAAGTTTAGTACCGGTTCTAATCGCGTAAACAGAAAAAATTCTTTCAATTTTGTTTTAATTACCACAGATATTGCCACATGGACAAGCTATAGAGGCTATGGAAGAAATTGATAAATCATATGGAGTGGAGAGTACTAGGTACTTTTGTGAACTTTTGGTCCAATGTAATTACTTCATATTGACATAATGGAAAAAACGAACTTGTCTAATGCTACCGGATTTCACAACTGTATTTGGCTGAAGCTTTTTTTTGGGGGGGGGGGGGGGGGGGGAGTTGCATCAGATGTGTTTCTTGTACTGGTATTACTTTTCATACATGAACTTGTCTCACTTTTGTTGCACCACAGAAAGACCTTCACAGAACCTCCGGAAAGCATAAATATCGCGTTAAAAAATGCTTAAGCCTTCAGGCCGTACCGTTTATTTTTCCAAAATTTTAACTGATGGACCCAAAATGGCGGTTAAAAGATAAACATTTTTTGATATCCTAACTATACGATTGAAACGATGAAAAATGTAAATTATGTATCAACGAATAACATATATTCATAAAAATATGAATATTCAACATGGCAGGCCATATTTATATAAGTAATTCAATGGATTGTATTACTTACTTATACACTAACACGTTCAGAATAACAGTATTGAAAGAAATTCGAATTTTTATGAATCAAACCAACGTTGTAGCACACCATATTGAATTTTCATATTTTTATGAATATGTGTCACTCGTTGATGCATAATTTAATACTGAAAAGTAAAAAATTCAGGGTATATACTCTATTCCATCGTCTCAATCGTCTAATAAAGTTATAACAAAAATTTATTTAAAACCGTCCTTTTGAGCCTATCATACCGTCTGACAGCTTAAGAATTTTCGCCGCGAGATTTGTGCTTTCGATAAGTTCTGTGGAGGTTCTTCTGTGCCAAAATAACAAAATTAACCAAGAAAATACGAAAATTTGTCGGGTTTTTCCAAGGAAAATAGCATCTATCTTTTTTCGTTTTAATTTTTAAGTAATTGACATTATTTTCCAATACCAACGCTGAAAATCATGGAAGAAATGAGCCCATTTGGGCCTTAAAGGTTGTAACGTGGAGATTTTCTCCCGTTACTAGAATTAATATCTTTTTATAATTTTCGGTAACTCTAACGTTTCTTGAAGAATTCTTTGTTTTCAGCTAATATTACTGCATTAAAATAATATCGGGTTGAGATTTAAAGTCGTACAAACGCTCAGGAATTTCGCCGAAAACACAAGGAAGTATCAACATTATTATTATTATATTTTGGAATTATGTTTCTTTCTTGATTTGTAAATCTAAATTGTCAAATTTCCAATCGACATTCCCGTATCTATTCCCTTTCCTTTACGTCCCCTTGCCAAGGGACTCATACGGAGACCCGCACAAAGAGGAGACAAAAAGAAGACGAAGACGATCTCGCCTGCAACCTTACGAGCAACAAAGAAGGAAGGAAGACTCCTGTACCAAAGTACTGTAACGGTTCTGCCATCTATATGCCGATTTTCGTGGTCTTTACCTGATAATAGGCAAACCGGACGGCACACTCTTCCCATTCGTCGTTGGACTGTCGAACAAGCGGCATTTATAGTCAGAAGCGTGTGCAATTATACAGGGTGTCCGGCATAAGGTGTCCAAGCAGAAAGGTGGTGGTAGAGGGTGAAAATTGGAGACGAAAAGTCAAATACCATTTTTCGAAATTCGGAATAAATACCGAGTTATTAAGTAATACTTCTGGCCAATCAGAATGCCCCTTTAGATTCTGGTGTGGATGACAGAAGTTTAGACTCGAACCTACTCGTAGTCGGTAACAAAGCAGTAGTAGTTTTAATAACAAAAGAAGTAAGACGGTGACACCGACACATCAAGAGACACGGTAGTGTCTCGAGACAAGTTCATTTATGAATTGGGCGAGAGCGCTACCGTGTCTCTTTTCTCGACCGAACTAGGTCCGCACACATAACAAATAGCCGAAGCGTTCTGTGTACATACACGGCTGGAAAGCCTTCACACACTCACACGCTGTCTGTAACATCAGTAGTACAGCTCAACGGTGGGCTAGGCCCTAGGCATTCAGTGATCTATGTTTTGTTTTTCCGAATATCCAAAAGACGAAAATTTACCTTACCGACGCACGTTATGTATTATTTTATTTATATTTTCTTGAGATATAAAGCCGATAATAATAATAATATTTGCAAAAAGGAGACAAATCCCCCTAAAAAACACCTCTGGTGCAAAAAGTCGAGACAAGTTCATTTATGAAAAGGGATCTCTCTACAAAAGTTGTGAAATCCTATAACATTAGACAAGCTCGTTTTTTCCATTATGTCAATACGAAGTAATTACAAAATGGAAAGAATTTTTTCTGTTTACGTGATTAGAACCGGTATTGAACTTGTCGGCCCCCGAACAATTCAGATGTTTGAGTATGATGTATAATTTATTCATATCATTATTATGTAATCTGATCTTTACTAATTCATAATGCGGTAAAAAAAATTAAATTGTAAAATATTTATTGCTAATCGTTTGGGTTCGGGGCCCGACAAGTTCAATACCGGTTCTAATCACGTAAACAGAAAAAATTCTTTCCATTTTGTAATTACTTCGTATTGACATAATGGAAAAAACGAGCTTGTCTAATGTTATAGGATTTCACAACTTTTGTAGAGAGATCCCTTTTCATAAATGAACTTGTCTCGACTTTTTGCACCATTAAAGATCTCTCTTCTGATGTTACCACTAACACACTACTACGACTGTGATATGATATCGTCGGAAACAAAGTATGTACAAGGTGTAATAGTAGTAGTAATAACATAAGAAATTAAATGACAAAAATCAACTTTCAAATTCTTAATTGTGTTATTAATTCCACTACTTCCACGACCAATGCTGCTATCTTTATTATCACTATTATTTTTATTATTATTGTTGTTATTAATATTACTACCACTACACCAATAACAACAACCACAATAATAATAATAATAATAATAATAATAATAATAGTAATAATAATAATAATAATAATAATAATAATAATAATAATAATGATAATAATAATAATGATAATAATAATGACAGTGACAATGACAATGACAATAATAATAATAATGATAATGATAATAATAATGATAATAATGATAGCAGTATTGGTCGTGGGAATAGTAGATTTAATAACACAATAATTAAGAATTTGAAAATTGATTTTCGTCATTTATTTTCTTATGTTATTACTACTACTATTACGCCCTGTACATACACTGGGCGCAAAACTTAAGGGATGGACAAAAAATCTATAGTAGGTGATTTTCAAAGTGCTGTAAATTAAAGAATAACAATGGGTGTTACGTCCTACAACTGCATTTAGTGCATTTGTGGACTAAAGATATTAACCACTTATCCCGCCTTACATAGCGGGAGGTTCTTATCAAACTTCGGTACCCCCGAATATCTTTTGGTCTCCATATGACAGTGCATAGGCGGCTCTCCTGTGTACCCTCTAATATACTGTTCAAACAAACAGAATTTTCTCGAAGATCGGCGAAGGGTAGATAATTTTTATGTCAGGATTTACATTTAAGTACCATAGGAACACATGTTTTGGACAAGGATGACAAATGCGGCTAAATGTAAGAATTACTACATAGTATGAAAGCACATATCTTAGGTAAACTACTTTTAAGAATTTTGAAGAAAAATATAGGAGTAGGGAGTAATTTTGTAAACTAAGTTTTAGTATATAAGGACCTAAAAACTCTGTATTTTTGCTTACTTCTCTTCTGACATGTATAGAGTCTAGAAGTCTACTCTTGTCTCTTAATAAACCAAGTAAAAGTAAGTAAGCCCTTGGTTTCTCTCAATTCATTCTAAACCCCCCCCCCCCCCCCCCCCCCGATTTTTTTAGCATTTCAGTGCATTTCGGGTTCCATACTACTACTCGGTTTGTCAGCAACCTTATTGCATCGCTGAGTAGTAGTAGCAACCTTATTGCATCTCTGTAGTGAGGAATCCTATCCCATACTGCTACTCGGTTTGTCAGCAACCTTATTGCATCGCTGATGTGAGTAGTAATCCTTTCTTCCTCGTCTACAGATCGTTAGCAACCTTATTGCATCTCTGTAGCGAGGATTCCTAACCTAGACCTGAGGTTAGTCAGCATTTCAATGTATTCTTCAGGAATTAAGAATCTTAATCAGAAATTATTATATTTCCTAAATTTTTAGTGGCTAAGTCGCGTCCACCCCGTAAATTCACCCGAGGAGGCAGAAACACCCTCAGGCGCGAGTTCTTAAAAACTCTCCACCTCCCCCACTATCACGATCCAGGGAGATCAGTAGAGGAAATAATCGAGGAGCAGTTTGGACAACAACAACAACAACAACAGAAACGACCTATCATTACAGCCGTTGAAACTGTTAAAATAATTCTTCGAACCCCCTGGAGAACCCCTCGAAGACTTAGAACCATTCGGTATATCAGAGACCCAGATCTATCGATATTCCGAAGGGGGATCCCAGGCGGGAGCTTCATAAGTACTTTGAGATTTTCGGGAATACCGGTGAACCCGTATTTATCACCAACTCCCATTTGTTAAAATACAAGCCCACGAGGGGAGGGGTAAAAATCATAGACCCATTTCAATAGTTAACTTTTTTTGTGTATATATATTTTTTATGTGTTCCAATAAATTGTGATCATTTATTTTACTCTAATTTTCGTGTTAGTCATTAAATTATTTATAAAAGCCTCCGAAATCTCGATGCAGCTTTCTTTCCTGGGAAGATCCAGCTACCGTTCATTCTTCCCTAAAACGAAAGCGCCTTCTGTGGTCTTAGGATGTAACAATGGGAAAGTAATTAAAAAAAGAAGCAAATTGAAGCTCCTAGTTTCTAGACTTGAGATCTTGAACTCAAAATGTTTTACCATCAGCAGTTTTTGATTAATCATAATAAAACTAACGGGAAAACAATTCCAAATTTAGGCTTGTTTTTCGAAAGGTCCATGGACTTCAATAAATTTTTTTCACTGATTTCATCATAAAGCTCTTTCTGATAATCAAATTCTCTTTAATTTCAGCGGTGGGAAAATCTTGTACGCTGATTTTTCGCTGACTTGAGTTCTCAAAGCAAAAAAATCAGTTTTAACTTTGATAATTATGTACTCGGTAAAAAATGATTAAATTAAAAAATAATTGTAAAAAATGTGACTTCTTACAATAATTAACATTTTTCTTTTTTTGATCTAAAAATGTTAATTATTGTAAGAAATAACATTTGTTAAAATTATTTTTTAATTAAAAAATTTTTTACACAATTGCCAAAATTAAAACTGATTTTTTTGCTTTGATCGACGATAATTCAACGAAAAATCATCGTACAAGACATTCGGATCTCTCAAATTAAAGAGTATTAAATTATGTGAAAGAGCTTTATGATGAAATCAGTGAAAAAAATTTATTGAAGCCCATGGACCTTTTGAAAAAGAAGCGAAAATTTGGATTTTTTTTTCGGGATAGTTTTCTTACGATTAATCAAAAACTGCTGATGTTAAACCATTTTGAGTTCAAGATCTCAAAACTAGGAACTAGGAGCTTAAATTTGCTTTTTTTTTAAATTGCTTTTCCACTATTGTTCCTTAACTCATTCGAGACGGCGACTGTTTTCGAACATGGTCCCCAGGAGGGGAGTTTTATGTTTTCCTTTCTATTTTTGCACACACGGTGTGCAACCGGTCTTATAGCCTCGGAAATTAATTGCACACACGGTGTGCAGTCGGTCTCGAATGGATTAAGTTACAGGACTTTAAAAACCACTTAAAAATATAGGATTTTTTTCCATCTCTTAATTTTGGCGCCTAGAATATGTATAGGGTGTAATAGTAGTAGTAATAACATAGGAAAATAAATGACAAAAATCAACTTTCATGTCTTAATTATTGTGTTATTAATTCTACTACTACCTCGACCAATGCTGCTATCATTATTATCACTATTATTTTGATTATTATTGTTGTTATTAATATTAAAACAACAACAACAACAACAACAACAACAACAACAACAACAACAATAATAATAATGATAATAAGGATAATAATGATAGCAGTATTGGTCGTGGGAATAGTAGATTTAATAAATAACACAATAATTAAGAAATTGAAAGTTGATTTTCGTCATTTATTTTCCTATGTTATTATTACTACTATTACACCCTATACATACTCTAGGCGCCAAAATTAAGGGATGGAATTAAAAAACCTAAATTTTTAGGTGGTTTTTAAAGTCCTGTAACTTAACACATTGCGTACAGGTCACGAGAAATCTCGTTTTTACAAAATTAATAGTTGCGTACGGGTCACGAGATTTCTCGTTTTCATGTTTCTTTTATTCAATCGCAACAAACAGCGGCAAATATTTTTGTTACGTTACCAGGATAACGAAGCCTCTCCCATTCTTAAGACAAATGATTAGCGAATTTTGAAATTCCGAGCATATAGAAATGATCAGTCATTATAGCCAGTACATCAGTAAATCTGTGCTGATCGTCGTACGTATCTTATAAATGTGCGGGCCTTAAGCGTGTGTTGAACGCGCAGAGCGCCGTACGCAATGTGTTAACCCATTCGAGACCGACTGCACACCGTGTGTGCAATTAATTTCCGAGGCTATAAGACCGGTTGCACACCGTGTGTGCAAAAATAGAAAGGAAAACATAAAACTCCCCACCTGGGGACCGTGTTCGAAAACAGTCACCGTCTCGAATGAGTTAAGGAACAATAGTGGAAGAGCAATTTAAAAAAAAAAGCAAATTTAAGCTCCAAGTTCCTAGTTTTGAGATCTTGAACTCAAAATGGTTTAACATTAGCAGTTTTTGATTAATCGCAAGAAAACTATTGGGAAAAAAATATCCAAATTTTCGCTTCTTTTTCAAAAGGTTCATGGACTTCAATAAATTTTTTTCACTGATTTCATCATAAAGCTTTTTCACATAATTTAATACTCTTTAATTTGAGAGATCGGGGAATGCCTTGTACGATGGTTTTTCGTTGAGTTATTGTAAATTTGTAAATTAAAAAATAATTTTAACAAATGTTATTTCTTACAATAATTAACATTTTTTGATTAAAAAAAGAAAAATGTTAATTATTGTAAGAAGTCACATTTTTTACAATTATTTTTTAATTTAATAATTTTTTACCGAGTACATAATTACCAAAGTTAAAACTGATTTTTTTGCTTTGAGAACTCAAGTCAGCGAAAAATCAGCGTACAAGATTTTCCCACCGCTCAAATTAATGAGAATTCAATTATCAGAAAGAGCTTTATGATGAAATCAGTGAAAAAAATTTATTGAAGTCCATGGACCCTTCGAAAAACAAGCGTAAATTTGGAATTGTTTTCCCGTTAGTTTTATTATGATTACTCAAAAACTGCTGATGGTAAAACATTTTGAGTTCAAGATCTCAAGTCTAGAAACTTGGAGATTCACTTTGCTTCTTTTTTTAATTACTTTCCCATTGTTATTCTTTAAGCTACAGCACTTTGAAAATCACCTACTTTAGATTTTTTGTCCATCCCTTAATTTTTGCGCCCAGTGTATGTACAGGGCGTAATAGTAGTAGTAATAACATAAGAAAATAAATGACGAAAATCAACTTTCAAATTCTTAATTATTGTGTTATTGAATCTACTATTCCCACGACCAATACTGCTATCATTATTATCATTATTATCATTATTATCATTACTATCATTATTATCATTATTATCATTATTATCATTATTATCACTATTATCACTATTATCATTATTATTATTATTTCTTTTTGTTTAAAGATCTGAAGAAATGCTTAATGCACCATGACAGGAGCCATGCAAGACTCCCCGTGTGTGGGACTCTCCTGACGCGGGATAACGCCGGGCATAACCACTAAAACTCCCGCTCTCATAGGACCACGAGGAATCCCCCCCGGCAACCGCTTGCGCATTCCTTCGGGGGGGGGGGGGGGGGGTCGCCTGTCTTATTCTGCTCTAGCAGTCATCTAGTCTTCTAGACATCCGTCCCTATTCTTCGCTCGGAGGACGTTCTCCACGTACGCCGTTGTCTCATCCCATTTCTGCTTGCTAGCAAGCATCATATTCACTACTGTCAGGTGTGAACACTCCTATCGTCACTTCTAAAATTCTACGCCTATCAACCCATCGAGGACAGTCAAAGAACGTGTTTACACCCCGGTGTTGCTACCCTGTTAATCGCGAACAGATAACTCCTAAAGTAGCCATGACCTGTCATAAACTGGGTTAGGAAAAAGTTTACCTCCCCCCATTTCCTTTTTACCCACGGGCCAATCTCCTTTATTAGTGTTTTCGTCCACTTCGCTTGCCGGCAGTCATTCCAGCGTTCCTGTCATTTTCGCATCGCTCTTTCGCGTTCTTCGGTCGCTATCTCGTTGCTATCTGTTCTGGGGCGTCTCTCGTAGATCCGCTTGCGTTCAATTGCAAGAAGATCCACGGGAATCACCCCCGCAATTATCATCGTCGCCTCACCTGAGACTGTGCGGTAGGAGCACGCAATTCTAAGAGTCCCTCTACGCTGTACCGTCGTTATTTGTTTTTGGTACTTCTTTACTTCCATGGCGTCAGCCCACACCTCGGATCCGTACAACAGGATGGAGTTGGTCGTCGCCATGAGAAGACGTCTAACTACTGGTCTAGGCCCGCGCACGTTGACCATTAACCGGCTAACCTGCGATACCCCCGTCGCCGCCTTTTGGCATACGCGGTCTAAGTGCGCCCCATAATTTAATTTCGTATCTAAGGTTACCCCGAGATATTAGGCTGCTGGGTTTGTCCTGATTTCTACCTCGTTCACCATCATCGGTATAATGGTTGGAATACGCTTCCTGGTCAACAGTACAATTTCCGTCTTGTGAAGTTCTAGAGTGAGTCCGTGGTCTGTCATCCACTTCAATACACTGGCCATCGTCGCGTTCAGCTTGGCTTGCGCAATCTCTGTATTCTGGGCTGTAATGAAAAAAATAGAATTTAGAAGAGAAAAACAAGGCTAAAATAATCAGTTTAAAATTATAAGTCCGACGGTAAGGAAAATCCTTATAATAATTTTTATATTAAGTTAGATTTTAGATTATTGATATAAATTATTAATTAGGCGTTTGGGGATTATATCCGAATCCCACGAAATTGACGATCCGAATCGGATTTCTTGATGAATCAAAACACTTGGAGGATTCGTGAAAATCAAGGAGAAGAAAATAAAACGTATCTACGAGACACCGAGAGATAATATCCTAATTAGATAGGTCCTAATTAGAGAGGTTATAATTAGATAGATCCAAATTAGAGAGATAATAAAAGGGGAGATAATATCCTAATTATCCCCTGAGCATCGTAATTCTGGAATCCGCAATAATTCAAGAATGGCGCTATCATGGCACGTGAAGAGAAGACATCAGAAATTCAGGGAGAAGTTCTTGAGCGCTCGTCGAGTCAACAGTGTGGAAATTCTTGGATCCTGAGCAAAAATTTTGGAAATTCTTCCGTTGGAAAGCCGAAGCTTTCCCAATTTCTTTTTAGAAGGACGTTCCTGCGGTGTGTGCAGTGTTCTCACGTATTAGATTTATTGGCAAGTCTCCCCAGGTAACATCCTAATAACTTTCGTATTTTCAATCAGAAAAATCTTGTTGGTCCATTACGGACTCAAAATCATTTTTCCTACTGAAAAATTCCCGTCTATCTTGGTTCCTTTTGAAACTACCTTTCCCGAACCTTCCGCTAAAATATAATTTTTGGCTAGCAATTGTTAAATTGTTTTTCTTTTGTAATTCCGAGTGTTTTTGGTTCAATCGATTAGAATTAAGATTTTGAAAAAGATACGTTTGTCTGATCACGATAATCGATTCGGGAATGATAAAAACCTAGTGTATTCAATTATCACGCCTTTGTAATTACGTGTATTTACTGTAGTATAACTTAAACTTTACTATTGTTCTCAATTTTTTTCTTTTTCTTGTATTTCGTGCGTGTGATATTAGTGATATTATAAAATTTAGTTCATTGTATTTGGAAATTAACTCCCGCGAATTTTTGTTAAATAAAATCAGAAAACATAGTACGAAGTCGTTTGGACCTTCCTTTTTATTTAGTCCAAACAACGGATTCCCTCTGAGGGGCCTCATTGCCCTTCGTGAGTTAGTTTGGGCCCCCTCAGAAGAATTCCGTGTCCGAAAACGGACTGGCGCCGAACCTTCCTTTTTTTTTGGAATTAGATTCTTTGTTTTTTTTTTTGTAACTTTCTCATTCTTTTGAGCGTAGAAGTTTGTTGCCGGGTCTGCTGATAGAATTCGGTTACCTTTTTCTTAAAATTTTTCGCGGCTACACTCAACAGTAGTCCTGCTACAAGGGTTAATTGAAATTATAAAGTATTAATTGTAATTAACTATTTTTAATTACTATATTATTCCAAACAATTACAGACTAGCACGGCTTTAAGCGATTTAGTAATAATATATAAATTTCCGACTTTTAATGAAAAAATATTGTCCACGGTTGGCAGTTGAACCGTGGATCTTTCGATTAAAATCCTGCTGCTTAGCGCATTCAACTATTCAATGTTATACACTCTTGATTTCTCGATAGTCATATAGATAGACAAAAAACAGTCAGTTTTCATTGTTTTTAAACATAATGTGAGCTGATAGTTTTTTTGTTTTTTGACGATTCTCACCTTTGTCATTTACTGCGAAGTTTCCATGCTTTGCGATTGCAATGGCACCCAATCCGTGTATCGAAAAACGTGGATGAATCGTGAGGTTGTTCCAAAGTGGACACTCTGTTGACGAAATGGCGAGAGAAATCGGTTGCAGTGGGAAAACTGTTAACCAGTGCATCCGCGCTTTTCGCAAAGATGGAGATTGTGCCCTTCACGACCACCGCTCCCGGAACCGGCGGCTGCGAATTACAACCGACGAGCAGGATCGTCGCCTTATCGATGATATCGATACGGACTGTGACGAGGCAACTTTCGAGAAAGTTACCTCGCCCCGGAAAATCATCCGATGCCGAAATAATAGAATATCGTAGCCTTAGGCTACGATTATAAAGACACCGGTGATGATCATAATAGCCGTGTCCTTGAATAGTAGGGGACCGAGGGGAATCGAGGGAGAGCCAAGCGGAGCGAAACGCCGTCGCGAACCGTGATTGACAGGTGGGGGTGATTTAGCAAAACCGCGGGAAACGCAGTATGCACCTTCCTAATTCCGCCACAAAAGCGGAAGTTGGCTCAAAATGTAGCCCTTGCGGAATTAGGAAGGTGGACGCGATGACAATACTGTAACTGCATTTCCCCAGGGATTGCACGCAATAGAATTCCATAGAACGTTCTACGTCTAATCCCTGGACAAGAGAGTTCACACGGCACGACAGCGGAAAAACGCGCGAACATCGAGAATGTTCGCGCGCGTGCCAAAAGGACTTAAGTAGGGATCCCGCAGCTCTTTCTGTTCGTACCGTCGCGCTGTCCGTGAGACCGTTGTAAAGGCTCAGGATTTCAAGATCGCGCGCTGAAGACTTAGTCGCGTTCCCAGGGGTGATCTCAGGTGAGATCCCCAAGTGATACTCTCTTCTCGAGCCGCGTGCATTGTATCTCCACGAGTGAGATCCGCTTAGGGTGGAGAGCGTCTCCACCAAGTGCATTAGTATTTTGTGAGACACTGCAAGTGCCGAGGATTGTTAAGCCGCGAGGAGGAGAAGGGAACCGAATTCGGGGTCCCAGTTAGAGCGGTCCACTGGACCGGACCCCGAAAAGGGACGGTAGCAACCGCAGGACATTTCCGGACTCGAGAGTGTGTGGTTGTGACCGGAAGTGGATTCCCGCAGGAATCACTCCCACTGTGGGGAAAAGTGCCTACACACCTTATCGGAGTCGAGGGATCCCCGTGTCAACGGAGGGGAAGCCAGAGGTCCACTCCACCGACAATCCTTCCGGTTTCCTGGAGGAAACCCAGCCTGCCCACCACCGTGACCTCCATCCCGGTCAGTGGGCAGTTGCATTCGAGGAGTCATCGAGAGACCATCTCGAAACGGGTGCAGGGTGCATCCGCTCCACTCAGCGACCAAGTAGCGGCATCGAGTCAGGGAGAGGGGCAGGAGCCCCAGCTCCTCGAGGGACCATCACGGAACGGATGCAAGGTGCATCTGCACCGCTCAGCAACCAGCTAGCGGCATAGAGTCAAGGAGAGGGGCAGGAGCCCAGCTCATCGAGGGTCAGCTGGGCTGTGACGTGTGACATCACCCAGTCTACCGAACGACCAGCGACAGCGAGCCAGCTGCTCGGGAGCCATCGTAGCCGAGACCCAGCCGTAGCAGGGAAAGGGAAGCCACCGACTCGACTGCAAACTGATAAGTACACGAGAACTCTCGAGCGTACGAATCGCGTTGTGTATATTTCGGATTCGCGGAATATTAAATGTCCATACTTACGTCGCCCGGTTAAGGGGATTATCCCATATGATCGCGAGGGAATAGAATTCGTATTTGTATGATATAGTATATGGAATGTGAGAAGAATGAATGACTCGCGTGGTGATGTTGCGTATACAGGGTGTCCGACCTAAAGTGTCCAAGCCGAAAGGTGGTGGTAGAGGGTGAAAATTGGAGATGAAAAGTCCAATACCATTTTTCAAAATTCGGAATAATTACCGAGTTATTAAGTAATACTTCTGACCTATCAGAATGCCCCTTTAGATTCTGGTGTGCATGACAGAAGTTTAGACTCGAACCTACTCGTAGTCGGTAACAAAGCAGAAGTAGTAATAATAACAAAAGAAGTAAGACGGTGACACCAACACATTAAAGATCTCTCTTCTGATGTTACCACTAACACACTAGTACGACTGTGATATGATATCGTCGGAAACAAAGTATGTACAGGGTGTAATAGTAGTAGTAATAACATAAATTAAATGACAAAAATCAACTTTCAAATTCCAAATTGTGTTATTAATTCCGCTACTTCCACGACCAATGCTGCTATCATTATTATCACTATTATTTTTATTATTATTGTTGTTATTAATATTACTACCACTACATCAATAACAACAACCACAATAATAATAATAATAATAATAATAATGACAATGATAATGATAATAATGATAGCAGTATTGGTCGTGGGAATAGTAGATTTAATAACACAATAATTAAGAATTTGAAAGTTGATTTTCGTCATTTATTTTCTTATGTTATTACTACTCCCATTAGGGCCTGGACATGGGGTATTCCACGCCAAATGGGACGGTTTGAAAAATTTTTTAAAAAAATTTTCTTAATTTTTTGGTATTTTTTACAAATAATAAATACAAAAAAATATTTACAGTGTTTTTAATCGATATTTTTGAATTTTAAGTTTTCAATCGTGTTTTTAAAACTGTGTGTAGCCTTCGATTTTCTTGAAGATTTTCTGTTTTAAACATCTATCCGTCCTGCAACTTTTAAGGCCGGTCCGGTAGTGGGCCTTCCATAATTACTATTTTTTTTTCGATCTTTAACAATTAAAAAAACTTTTTTCGCTATAAATTATTATCAATATCGATTTTTAAATTTTTAATTTGAAAATTTTCAAATATTTTTCCAAAAATTTTTAATTTTTGAAGTCTTAAAAATTTTTTAAAAGTTTTAAAAATTTTTAATTTTTAAAAGGTATTGATAATAATTAATAGCGAAAAAAAAATTTGTGTAATTTTTAAAAATCGAAAAAAATAGTAATTATGGAAGGCCCACTACCGGACCGGGCTTAAAAGTTGCAGGACGGATAGAAGTTTAAAATAGAAAATCTTCAAGAAAGTCGAAGGATACACACAGTTTTAAAAACACGATTGAAAACTTAAAATTCAAAAATATTGATTAAAAACACTTATTATATTTTTTTGTATTTTTTTCTGTAAAGGCCATCCAAAAACGAAAATTAATAAAATAATAATTGAATTTCGACCTTTATTAGGAAAGTTATGAGCAAAAAACCAAAAAAAGAACGGTTTTTTTGAAAATTCGATATTTTTTTAACCAGTGATAAAAAAAATCTCAAAATTTACCAGGAAGCCTCTTTTGAGGGGTACTAAAAAATACCAAAAAATTATGAAAATTAAAAAAAAAGTTTTTCAAACCGTCCGATTTGGCGTGGAATGTCCCACATACACTGGGCGCAAAAATTAAGGGATGGAAAAAAATATAAAGTAGGTGATTTTCAAAGTGCCGTAACTTAAAGAATAACAGTGGGAAAGCAATTAAAAAAAAGCAAATTGAAGCTCCAAGTTTCTAGACTTGAGATCTTGAACTCAAAATGTTTTACCATCAGCAGTTTTTGAGCAATCATAATAAAACAAACGGGAAAAAAATTCAAAATTTACGCTTGTTTTTAGAAGGGTCATGGACTTCAATAAATGTTTTTCACTGATTTCATCATAAAGCTCTTTCTGATAATTTAATTCTCTTTAATTTGAGCGGTCGGAAAAATTTGTACGCTGATTTTTCGCTGACATGAGTTCTCAAAGCAAAAGAATCAGTTTTAACTTTGGTAATTATGTACTCGGTAAAAAATTATTAAATTAAAAAATAATTTTAAACAATGTGACTTCTTACAATAATTAACATTTTTCTTTTTTTATTCAAAAAATGTTAATTATTGTAAGAAATAACATTTGTTAAAATTATTTTTTAATTACAAAATTTTTTACACAATTGCCAAAGTTACAACTGATTTTTTTTGCTTTAATCGACGATAACTCAACGAAAAATCATCGTACAAAGCATTTCAATCTCTCAAATTAAAGAGTATTAAATTATGTAAAAGAGCTTTATGATGAAATCAGTGAAAAAAATTTATTGAAGTCCATGGACCTTTTGAAAAACAATCGAAAATTTTGACATTTTTTTCCCGATAGTTTCCTTACGATTAATAAAAAACTGTTGATGTTAAAACATTTTGAGTTCAGGATCTCAAACCTAGGAACTTGGAGCTTAATTTGCTTTTTTTTTAAATTGCTCTTCCACTATTGTTCCTTAACCCATTCGAGACGGCGACTGTTTTCGAACACGGTCCCCAGGAGGGGAGTTGTATGTTTTTCTTTCTATTCTTGCAGGTGTGCAGTCGGTCGCGAATGGGTTAAGTTACAGGACTTTAAAAACCACCTAAAAATTTAGGATTTTTTTTCATCACTTAATTTTGGCGCCTAGAGTATGTATAGGGTGTAATAGCAGTAGTAATAACATAAGAAAATAAATGACGAAAATCAACTTTCAAATTCTTAATTAATGTGTTATTAAATCTACCATTCCCACGACCGATACTGCTATCATTATTATCCTTGTTGTTGTTGTTATTATTATTATTATCGTTGTCGTTGTCGTTGTCGTTGTCGTTATCATTATTATTATTATTGTCGTTGTCTCACCGTTGATCTCACCGTAATTTATAAAAAATATTAAATAAAAACCTAAGGTTTTTTGTGATCATATTAAAGCTTATATTCCAAGCTTTAATTTAACCCAAGATTGGTTTAAAAATTTTACAAATTGAGCCCCTGCTGACCTTCGAAAGATGACGGTAAAAAAGTTGGAAAATTCGGTATTTTCTTGCACAAAATATTCTTTTTCTCAGCTAATATTGCAGATATCATTTTGATTCTTTTTTCGTTGATTAAAGGCACTACCCTAGAACATATTGAGCGGAACAGAATTTTTCTGAAGTTGAAAGTTATGGAGATACAAATTTTTACAACCACTAAAACATAGTCCGATTTTGATCTTTCTCTACTTTTAACATTACATTTTAACAAATAATTTTCTAATAATTTTCCACGCTCACATTGTTTGTTTAACATTAGTGAATAATGTCCAAAAGGGAAATTGAAGATTGGAGCAGTAGAACATAAAAAAAGGAACATTTTGTGCAAGAAAACACCGATTTTTCAACTTTTGTTCCGTCATCTTTCAAAGATCAGCACGGGCTTAATTTTTAAAATTTTAAAACCAATTTTCGGTTAAATTAAAGCTTGGAATATAAGCTTTAATATGAGCACAAAAAACCTTCGATTTTTATTTAATATTTTTTATAAATTACGGTGAGATCAACGGTGAGACAACGACAATAATAATAATAATGATAACGACAACGACAACGACAACGATAATAATAATAATAACAACAACAACACGGATAATAATGATAGCAGTATCGGTCGTGGGAATGGTAGATTTAATAACACATTAATTAAGAATTTGAAAGTTGATTTTCGTCATTTATTTTCTTATGTTATTACTACTGCTACTACACCCTATACATACTCTAGGCGGCAAAATTAAGGGATGAAAAAAAATCCTAATTTTTTAGGTGGTTTTTAAAGTCCTGTAACTTAACCCATTCGCGACCGACTGCACACCGTGTGTGCAAGAATAGAAAGGAAACTTAAAACTCCCCTCCTGGGGACCGTGTTCGAAAACAGTCGCCGTCTCGAATAGGTTAAGGAACAATAGTGGAAGAGCAATTTAAAAAAAAAAGCCAATTAAGCTCCAAGTTCCTAGGTTTGAGATCCTGAACTCAAAATGTTTTAACATCAACAGTTTTTTATTAATCGTAAGAAAACTATCGGGAAAAAAATGTCCAAATTTTCGCTTGTTTTTCAAAAGGTCCATGGACTTCAATAAATTTTTTTCACTGATTTCATCATAAAGCTCTTTCACATAATTTAATACTCTTTAATTTGAGAGATCGCAATGCTTTGTACGATGATTTTTCGTTGAGTTATCGTCGATTAAAGCAAAAAAAATCAGTTTTAACTTTGGCAATTGTGTAAAAAATTTGTAAATTAAAAAATAATTTTAACAAATGTTATTTCTTACCATAATTAACATTTTTTGAATAAAAAAAGAAAAATGTTAATTATTGTAAGAAGTCACATTGTTTAAAATTATTTTTTAATTTAATAATTTTTTACCGAGTACATAATTACCAAAGTTAAAACTGATTTTTTTGCTTTGAGAACTCATGTCATCGAAAAATCAGCGTACAAGATTTTCCGTCCGCTCAAATTAAAAAGAATTAAATTATCAGAAAGAGCTTTATGATGAAATCAGTGAAAAACATTCATTGAAGTCCATGACCCTTCTAAAAACAAGCGTAAATTTGAAATTTTTTTTCCGTTTGTTTTATTATGATTGCTCAAAAACTGCTGATGGTAAAACATTTTGAGTTCAAGATCTCAAGTCTAGAAACTTGGAGCTTCAATTTGCTTTTTTTTAATTGCTTTCCCACTGTTATTTTTTAAGTTACAGCACTTTGAAAATCACGTACTTTAGATTTTTTTTCCATCTCTTAATTTTTGCGCCCAGTGTATGTAGGGCATTCCACGCCAAATCGGACGGTTTGAAAAACTTTTTTTTTAATTTTCATAATTTTTTGGTATTTTTTAGTACCCCTCAAAAGAGGCTTCCTGGTAAATTTTGAGATTTTTTTTATCACTGGTTAAAAAAATATCGAATTTTCAAAAAAACCGTTCTTTTTTGGTTTTTTGCTCATAACTTTCCTAATAAAGGTCGAAATTCAATTATTATTTTTTTAATTTTCGTTTTTGGATGGCCTTTACAGAAAAAAATACAAAAAAATATGTAAAGTGTTTTTAATCAATATTTTTGAATTTTAAGTTTCCAATCGTGTTTTTAAAACTGTGTGTATCCTTCGACTTTCTTGAAGATTTTCTATTTTAAACTTCTATCCGTCCTGCAACTTTTAAGCCCGGTCCGGTAGTGGGCCTTCCATAATTACTATTTTTTTTTCGATTTTTAACAATTAAAAAAACTTTTTTCGCTATAAATTATTATCAGTATCGATTTTTAAATTTTTAATTTTTAATTTGAAAATTTTCAAATATTTTTCCAAAAATGTTTAATTTTTAAAAAGTCGGTATTGATAATAATTCATAGCGAAAAAAAAATTTTTGTAATTTTTAAAACACTAAATATTTGTTTTGTATTTATTATTTGTAAAAAATACCAAAAAATTAAGAAAATTAAAAAAAAAATTTTTTCAAACCGTCTGTCACGTCTCTTTTTCGCGACTTCCGTTCACACGTTGATAGTGTGACGGTTAGAGTCGCGGTTCCAAGAAAGCTCACCTTTCCGTGAGACTTACCGTTGGAACCGCGACTATGGGAAAGCCCTTTTGCAGATCTAAGCACTTTTGGACAGCGGTCCATCTCATATCCGTCGTTGCGACGAAGCAACGACAGGGATTCTTTCTCGCGCTCTCGAACCGCTAACACGCGACCTCTCCCTTCGTGGCTAGGTTTTTGTTAGAGTGCCAGTCTTTAGTCGATTCCGAATAAACGTCACCCAGTGTGACAGTCTCAGCAGTCATTCCAGTCTCATTCATTCATTCATTCATTCATTCATTCGACTTTTCGTCCGGTCCTTTTCCGTTTTTCCCTTCGTTTCCCTCGCTGTGACGAGCTTTTTCCGAAGCACGTCACAGAAAAGTGGTGTCAGAAGTGATTCGAACTTAACCACGAGCCTTTTTTATAATTTTCGAAGTGAAGTGAAGTGAAGTAAAATCAGGTGAAGTTAATAGCATCAAGATCCAACTACAGTCAACACGCCCAAGGATCTATCCAAACGGAGGATTGGCATCAGCCCAAGGATCTCCCAGACAGAGGACGAAGATCCACCTAAAGCCGCGGACTTCCGTCAGACCAACAATCTACCCAACTGAAGGACGAACCGAGGACAACAACTGTACCTCTCCTGCGCTAATAGACATCCGATGCTATTAACAACTTGTTTCTTCGCTTTGCTTCTGGTTCTGCAAGAGTAAGTCCATCCAAATTATTAATAGCAATAAACCGATGCCAAAAGTTGGCAAAGAAAATAGTCGAGAAAATCCATACTTAAGAAAATCAAAAAACCCCACATTTAATTTAGAAATTTTTGATTCAGTTTTAAAAATGGCTAACGAAAGGGAAGACGTACATATTAAGTTGTCGTTTCGAGATATATTTGATATAATTCCGGTTTATAATGGAAGCAACATTCCAATCGAATCTTTTGTTAGGGCCTGTGAACGGGCGAGAAAAGCGATGCCGGCCTCATTGCAGAGTCAGTTGGTAAATTTGCTACCAACAAAATTGACAGGCCAAGCTTACGCTCGTATGGAACCCAAAATTGATAATATATCGACAGTAGACCAATTTTTGAAAACATTAAAGAAATTTTATTCAAAAAACGAAGAACTATCGGATCTCGAAGCAGAAATTAAAAGTATTTTTCAAGGATATGATGAAAGAGTAGCAGACTACGCAGTTAGGGCTACTAGAAGCTTGACAAAAATTAAAAATCGTATAGAATCTCTCTACCCCTTAGAAACTCAAGAAACATACAGGGATAGGCGTATTATAGAAGCGACAGAAGGAGCGCTGACTGCATTTATTCGCGGTTTGTTAGACGAGATCGCGGAATACGTAATTAACAGAAATCCCGAAACATTCGAAGAAGCAATTGAAGATGCTATCGCGGTAGAAAAAGAATTATCGAAACGTAACGCGATTAATAGACGTAGACTATACTATGAACGTGGAAACTTAAATTCAGATAATTTCTCACATCTTAGGCAAAAGAATATCAGATTATTCGAAACAGACCCAAATAAAAATAGGAACTACCAATACAATAATGAATTTGAAAATCCGAATTTAATTAAATGTCAATATTGCTACTGCAATGGACATTCAGCTTCTAATTGTTTTAAATTACTAAGAGAGAAAGAAAAATTTCGCTATCCAAACACTACATCAAGTAATAACGCTCAAAGCAGAAATTCAAATTACGGCCAATATCAAAACAAATTTTCAAATCCTCGACAAAGCGACAGAAACTTCACAAATTTTAAGAGAAACAACCCACAAAATCGGAATTTCAACCCAAATTTCAACTTTTCCAACGAACAAAACCGCAAGTACCAAAATTACCCACGAAATGATAATAGAAATGTTCCAAGAGAAAATAACCGCGCTTTGCAAAATGATAAAAGTTATGAATTCCAAGGTAATAGAAATCGAAACTTCCAAAATAGGAAACCAGATGATAAACCCCCCTTACAAAACAAATCCCCAGACAATGATCAAACACAACTACTGAATTCAATGAAAGATATGCTTGAAAAATTTACCCAGAATTTAAACTTCTAAAGAACTCATCGCGAGAGTGCAACGGTGAGTTCAAAAACAAGAAACCGCTTAATGAAATCAATATGAAGCGATCCCTTGCACTCAGTTTCGAAAACAAAATTCAAAGTAAACTTGCTACAGTTAAATTACACTCAAATCACCTTAAATTTGGTTCAGGAGAATTTATTCTAGATACAGGAGCAGAAGTAAATATTATTAAACAATCCAAAATTCATAACGGTCTTATATGTTCTGCTGACAGAATATACAACATCGTAGGCATTACATCTGGTGTTATAAGAACACTAGGTACATGCCATATAAATGTAAACGACATTCAAACCGAATTCCACATAGTTTCCGATAGTTTTCCAATCCAAGAGGATGGAATACTTGGAAATTCATTTTTCGATGAACATAAAGTTACATTATGTTACGAAAAAGAACATCTAAAAATTTACAATCAGGTCATTCCCTTCGAAAGGAAAGAAACTATAACTGTACCACCTAGAGCCAAAATTCAAGTATATGCTAGAGTCATTAATCCTGACGTCAAAGAAGGCTTCATAGAACAATTAGATTTGGGTAATGGGTTATATTGTGGAAATGCACTAGTAAAAAACAAAAACGGTAAAGCTGCAATACTTCTTATAAATTCCAATGAAACAGAAATTACTTTGGATGTTCCTAAAGTCAATTTAAAAGGTTTCGAAATTCCTAAACACCCTCAGCAAATAAAAATTCAATCAGCCTCTTTAGAGAACGTTTCCGACAGAACCAAATTATTAAAGTCCTTCCTAAAACTCGACCATCTAAATTTAGAAGAAAAACAACACGTTGAAGAATTAATCACAGAGTTTCCTAACTTATTCCACATACCGGGTGATAAATTAGGAGCAACATCAATGCTGCAGCACGAAATCCATACAGTTGATGATAAACCAATAAATATTAAACAATATAGATTTCCTAGAGAACATAAAGACGAGATTCAGAAGCAGGTACAGGAATTACTTACAAACAATATTATTTCCCCTTCCGTTTCACCGTATAATTCCCCGATCTGGATAGTTCCGAAAAAAGCTGACTCCACGGGTAAAAAACGTTGGAGAATGGTTTTGGACTATAGACGTTTAAACGAGAAAACAGTAGGAGATGCGTACCCACTGCCCAATATTACTGAAATATTGGACCAGTTGGGAAACGCGATGTATTTCTCTGTTTTCGATCTAGTGTCAGGCTTCCACCAAGTGGAAATGCACCCTAGAGACAAATATAAAACCGCATTTTCAACACCCCGCGGACATTATGAATTTAACAGAATGCCTTTTGGCTTGAAAAACGCCCCCGCGACGTTCCAAAGGCTTAAGGATTTGGTGTTAGCAGGGTTACAAGGAGAAGAACTCTTTGTTTACATGGATGATATAGTTTTGTACGCGAATTCATTAGACGAACATAAAAAAAGATTCTGCCGCTTAGCAAAACGTCTCATAGAAGCAGGGTTGTCATTACAGGTAGACAAATGCCAATTTCTAGAAAAAGAAGTAAAATACCTGGGTCATATAATTGATAAAGACGGAGTTAAACCGAACCCTGAATTAATTAACGCGATTGCAAAATTCCCAACCCCGAAGAATCCTAAAAACATTAAAGAATTTGTAGGTCTTGTTGGATACTACAGACGATTTATTAAAGATTTTGCGAAAATCTGCGCCCCACTTTACAAACTCTTAAGGAAAAATGAAACTTTTATATGGAGCGATGAGCAACAAAAAGCTTTCGAAATGTTACGCGATAAAATTTGCAAAGAACCGATTCTCAAACACCCAGACTTAAAAAAACAATTCATAATTACAGTTGATGCTTCGGATTACGCGCTAGGCGCTGTCCTTAGTCAAGGAGAATTGGGTTCAGATAATCCAATTCACTTTGCGTCCAGATCACTAACAAAATGTGAAAGAAATTATGACACTACAAGAAAAGAATTATTAGCAATAGTTTTCGGAGTCCAATATTTTCGACCATACATCTATGGTAAAAAGTTCTTGTTAGTTACTGACCATAAAGCATTAACATTTCTAAAAACAAAAGGCAAACCAGCCGAACAATTGCTAAGATGGCAAGAAATTTTAAATGAATACGATTACGAATTGATATATCGTCCCGGGCAAGCTAACAAAGTAGCAGATGCCCTCTCAAGAAACCCCATTAATATTGAAGAAGAAAAAACGAAACAAATTCTCCCTATTAGGCAACGAGAATCATGCTCAAGCGAATCTTTACCAGATCAGAAAAAACAAAAAACCTTCCATCAACCCCAAACCAGGAAACGATCTGTTACAGACAGCCCTTCGAATATTCCAGAAAATAATAAAAATCGGAAAATTGAAAAGAATGATTTGGTTGACCTTTCTGGTGGATTGTCGACTGATAATAAACACGTTTCAGAAACCGATACTGATAATAACAACCATTCGACCGGAAGCACCTTCCCAATTCCTGAAATCCCAAAAAGAAAACGTGGCAGACCAAGAAAATACCCACTAATCACCAAACCCGAAATTACTGCAACGACAATTTTAAAAAGAAAACGCGGCAGACCCCGTAAAACTACATCTAGTACATCTGATGTTCCTAAAAGAAAACGAGGTAGACCGCGCAAACTTACAACGACTGATACAAGCGCCACTGAATCGCGCGAATCCAGTATAGAAAGAACACCCTTAGGGAGTAATAACTATCAAAATGTAGCAGAAGAATTGATAAGAGAAATAGATTTGGTTAATAATAATGAAAACAAAAGAAAATTGCGGGGGAGCGGCAGTGGTTCAGATAGAGATGACGCACCTAAGCGACTGACTGTGAGAGCTGAGGTTCATGGAGGTCCGGGAGTTAAATGGAAACAAAAAGAGGGTGGTGAAAAATTAAATTACAATGATATAAAGAAAAAAAATACTTCTGATGCTAATAGAAACACAGACACTGATATCGATGCTATTTTACCATACCCCAAAAACGATTCCACCCTGAGATTTTCAAGGAACCTCGCGCCAGCGCAGTCAATTCGTGGAATACCGTTTCAGTCAAGACCGCTGTACACTCCAATCGTGAACCAAGATTTTGAAAATATTGACCTTTTGCCAAATTTTCGTTCACCACCGAGTCCTCGAAATCATTATACCGACGAACATTTTTCAGAAGAATTAGCAGGTATGAGCCAACCAATGGACGTAGATAGTAACAGTAACAATTCAAACGAAAATGATGAAAATTATATCCCAAGCCAGTACCAAAAGACCACTATAAAAAATACTAAAACAGGAGTAAGAACAAGGCAACAATTGAAAACAAGATATGAAGAAATACTTCCCGTAAAAGTTAAAAGCACCGATGAACATATTTTGTCGAAAAAGGATAATATTGCGTACTTTTTAGCAGCTGACTGTGTTCTAAAAAGCCAAGTTACTAGAGCTCTAGCACAAAAAGGATACATTTGTCAAAATAACTTACTTAGTAACAAACCAGATATTGGTGACGTTATAGTGACGCACAGAAAAAATGTATACTCTATTGGAATGATATGTAAAAAGAAATCTGAAGATACTGTTAATGTATCAGATATATATAACTGCTTAAACACTTTGTTTAATGTATTAAAGAAATATAATATTGAGTCCTGCAGAATATCTAAAGATATAGATGTTTTAAGTATATTTCAATGGCACAATATAAAAAGCCATATACGATTAAACTCATTGAGAGGTAAAACTGTCTTCACCCTTTGTGAAGGAATTATAAATACTCCACTAAAAGAAGATAGATTGAAAATTATTAAAGAATACCACTGTTCTGCAATTGGTGGCCACAAAGGCGTCACTAAAACTCACCAAAGAATTTTATCGGATTACTACTGGCCAAATCTAAAAAAACAAGTTCAAAATTTTATTAAAAACTGTGAGGATTGTCAAAGGAATAAATTGGTACGGGTAAAATCAAAATCCCCTATGGTAATAACAGATACTCTACACAACGCATTCGACAAAATTGCATTAGATATTTATGGCCCTCTGCCAATTACAAAAAATGGAAACCAATATCTTCTAACAGTCCAAGACCTTCTTACCAAATTTTGTGTTGGAATTCCCTTAAAAACCATGAAAGCCATCGATGTAGCAATAGCATTTGCGAATCATATAATTTGCACCTTTGGTCCTCCAAAAGCAGTGCTTACGGACCAAGGAAAAAATTTTATCTCTAGCTTATTAAAGCAATTTGCAAAAATTTTTAAAATAAAACAATTCAAGTCGACTGCCTTCCACCCACAATCTAACGGCTCATTGGAACGTAGTCACCATGTCCTAACAGAATATCTTAAGAACTTTGTTTCAAAGCATCCAAACGAATGGGATATATGGATTCCATATGCGATGTTTTCCTATAACACGAGTGTCCATGAATCCACACATTATACACCACACGAATTAGTTTTTGGAAAGAAAGCTCGAACGCCATCCGAATTTTTAGAACCCGAACCACTAGCTACATACGACGACTACTTTACACATATGAAAAACGTATTAAAAAGCCTAAAAGAAAACGCGAGAGAAAACCTGATTGACTCAAAATTTAAATCAAAACGTTATTACGATCGAAAAGTTAAAATACGTCATTTCGAACCTGGACAATTCGTGTTCCTGCTAAATGAACCTAAAAAGCATAAATTTAGTAGTAGTTATAAAGGACCTTTCAAAATTAAGCAATTGTTAAGCAACAATAATGTAGTTTTGGAAATTAAATCAAATAAAGACAGAATTGTTCATTCTGATAAAATAAAACACGCATTTGTTGCAGACCAAGAGTAGAGGCATCAAAATCATCGGAGAACTATGTAATAACAAACCTAAATTCTAATCCAGGCCTACATTCGGATGCCATGGGAAGCCTAAGAACCTACAGAACAACTTGGACTCTAATAACACACGTAAATATAGGAGACTTGCATGAAAGAAAGCAAAAACTTAACAGTAATATTAACAGTTTATATAATCTTTGTACACTCATCTCAGGATATTGTACAATGAAAAACGAATTAGATTCTGCCAGATCAAAATTAAATTCTATTGCAAATACCCAAGACACAATCGAAGAACTAACCATTGAAGATCACAAAACGCGAGACAAACGCGCTATATTTGGTTTCATAGGCAAAATCCATAAAGCACTGTACGGAACCCTTACGGAAGATGATGCTGAAGCGATTTACAAAAGCATAGAATCAGTTTCAAATGATACTAAAGATTTATCCGAGTTAATATCAAATCAAACCCATATTATAAAATCCCAGTTTGAATCCACAACATTAAGAGTTACCAATTTGACCCATTTATTCCTTAAAATGGAACAAGAAATAAATTCACAACTAAACGAAACATATGAACATATTCGTCTCTTAGACTTGAAACAAGAAATTCAAAAATACTATATATACCTTGAAGAAGACCTTGCAAATTATGAAAATGATGTAAAAACGCTTATAACAGCAATCTTGTTTGCAAATGTTGGCCAAATTCACCCAGAAATTCTAACGTACGAACAAATTTTACAAAGTGCTAAATCCATTCAAAAAGCAAAACCGCACATTGAATTCCCCGTACCACTGCAAAAAAATTATGTTGCAGAATTAGCACACATAGCCGGTCTTATAATTTTTCACATAAAAAACAAATTAGTCTATGTTCTGAAAATTCCTCTATTAGATCTAAAAACTTACACTCTGTATGAGCATCTTCCTCTCCCAATTCCACAACTTTTCATTAACGGTAGTACCCAGTTTGCCTACATAAAGCCACTATCCCAATTCACAGCGGTGTCTTCTGGTCTTGAAGGTTATATTCAATTTGATAATTCAGATATAAACAAATGTAAAACTTCATTATCAAGATACATTTGTAAACACAAAAATTCTTTCATAACAATTGACGATACAAATGAATGCGAGATCCAGTTTCTTCGAGATCCGCAATTTTTCAAATTAGAGTTATGCAACATCAAACTAAAAGTATTACTAAAATCGTACTGGTCTAGAATCCGTGAAACAAATTCATGGATATTCTCTACTATTAAACCAGAGGCTTTATACATTTCCTGTGAAAACGAAGATTCGTTTTTCAAAACAATTAACGGTAGCGGAATTTTGCAAATCAAACCACATTGTATAGTGAAAACAGCGACAGCTACTCTCGAACCATTCCAGGAAATCAAATCATTCGAATCAATAACATTCACACGAAACCTAAGTCTAGATATCGCCAAATTATACGAATCCTATACAAACATTAACAAAGAACTAAATTTCACAAGTATCCTTTCAGAACCCGACATAGCATCAATATTAGAAGACACAAAGAAAGCAAATCAAGACCTTTTGGAAAATGAAGTTTCATTTAAGACTATTATTAATAAAGCTAACGAAATTAAAAAACATAAAATCACTCGAAATCGCATCAATACAATCGAATCAGTTTTAACATATTCTGGCCTAGGCTTAATAGCAACAATAGCACTAGGTATTTCATGGAAATTTTCTCTTTTCGGAAAAGCTTTTGCTCTCCTAAAATGTTTCAAAAGAAGATCAAAAAGTAGAAGACTTCCCTTTAAGACAAGCACTGGAAAAGATATATATAAGATCGAGTACCCACTCAAAGTTCCCATGTCGGTCCAACCACTGGCGATCCCCGAGGTATGTTGCCACCATGCTAACTTAGAAACGAGACATTCTTCATTCAAAAAGCCAACAAACCAAAAGTCGAAACGCCAACTTAAACGTCCATCATATTTTGACAGAATTGACAGATCAATTTGAGATGGGAAAATTAAATTCTCCCCGCCCCTTTCTACTAATACGCATGAGAGTTTCAGCACAAATAGAACAGGTAACCTGGACAGCAAAAATCCGGACAACAACATCCTGGACAACAAGAACAACAACCTGGACTACCACAACCAATCTTCTGCCAATTCTACATATTTACGTTCTGCGAATGTTATGAAAATATTAAAAATCATCATATAAAGTATCAAATTTATGTAAACCAAAACTATTCCCTATTGTATTGTATAACTACATTTTTGGATGAAATAGCTTCGACCCTACCGCGCCCCGTGTCTCAAAGATCGGCACGTTAGGATGGGTTTTTTACAGGTTTTTCCCCATCCTAACCGCACGAATGTGAACGTGTTTTAACCTATAAAGTACACCCTGAAAACGTACAAGGCACAAGGTTTGATCGAGACACAAAAATGGAATTTTTTAGCTTTTTTTTTTTCCCTTTGATGCAGAAGCATCAAACTTTTGTAAGAAGGGAGGTGTCACGTCTCTTTTTCGCGACTTCCGTTCACACGTTGATAGTGTGACGGTTAGAGTCGCGGTTCCAAGAAAGCTCACCTTTCCGTGAGACTTACCGTTGGAACCGCGACTATGGGAAAGCCCTTTTGCAGATCTAAGCACTTTTGGACAGCGGTCCATCTCATATCCGTCGTTGCGACGAAGCAACGACAGGGATTCTTTCTCGCGCTCTCGAACCGCTAACACGTGACCTCTCCCTTCGTGGCTAGGTTTTTGTTAGAGTGCCAGTCTTTAGTCGATTCCGAATAAACGTCACCCAGTGTGACAGTCTCAGCAGTCATTCCAGTCTCATTCATTCATTCATTCATTCATTCATTCGACTTTTCGTCCGGTCCTTTTCCGTTTTTCCCTTCGTTTCCCTCGCTGTGACGAGCTTTTTCCGAAGCACGTCACACGTCCTATTTGGGGTGGAATACCCCATGTCCAGGCCCTAATGGTAGTAGTAATAACATAAGAAAATAAATGACGAAAATCAACTTTCAAATTCTTAATTATTGTGTTATTAAATCTACTATTCCCACGACCAATACTGCTATCATTATTATCATTATTATTATTACTATTATTACTATTACTATTATTATTATTATTATTATTATTATTATTATTATTATTATTATTATTATTATTATTATTACTACTATTATTATTATTATTATTATTATTATTATTATTATTATTATTATTATTGTGGTTGTTGTTATTGATGTAGTGGTAGTAATATTAATAACAACAATAATAATAAAAATAATAGTGATAATAATGATAGCAGCATTGATCGTGGAAGTAGTGGAATTAATAACACAATTAAGAATTTCAAAGCTGATTTTTGTCATTTAATTTCTTATTTTATTACTACTACTACTACACCTTGTAACTCTCCTGGTGTCGACTCGCCTCGTGGGTGATATCGCCGACAAGCTCAATGTAATCCAAGAGAATCCTGAGTATCCTTGCAGAATCCAGGAAAAAATCCAACTCCAAAAATTTCGGGAGATAATATTCTTTATTGCTCCATGATAATTCTTTTCTTTTATTTGAAATTATCATATCCGTTCCGGTATTAATGATTATTTCCAGATCCACGTGGCCTGGTCGTCGTGATCTTTTATTTTCCAATTAAATTAAACTCCCAAACACCTAATATATATATATAAAAATTTAAATAATATCAGATCCATTTTTCATACAAATAAATACAATTTTCTTTCAGTTTTTTGCTCTTACCGCCGATTTCCTTTTTACTTCGACCACATAAAACTTAAATTCACACTTTCCTTATTCTTTCAATACGTCCTTACACATAAAGTATCCAGCGGTGAGTGGGGCGAGGACCTCTACTGCTTCGCTCACCTCTGATTATTTCGCCTTTGAATATATATACATAAATAGATTCGCTTCTCGCTCATTACAAAGTAAAGATAACTAAAGTTATTTCTACGAGATGGCAGTACCATTACACATCTCCCCTTATTTTAAAATTATTGGACTCAAAAAATTTTAAAATCATTTACATTCTATCTATTTACAATTTTAAGGCAAAGCCTTCGTCGCATGTTTATACGGTCTTAAACTATTACGATTGTACACTCCTTTGATTAATTTATCATTCGTCACATCACACAATTGAAATGCATTATTTTCAAACGTACGCAAGATTTTAAACGGACCATAATATAAATGATAAAACTTTGATATGGTTTTACTTAACAAATTCGAATTCTGTGGAATCCTTAACAAAACTAGATCATTTACTTTGAGCTCGATTACCGAACTAACACCTTGATATTTTCTTCGTCTTTTCGCCTGCTTTTGAATGTTATCACGAGCTATTATAATCTTTTGTCCCCACAACAGTTCATCCTGATCTGGGTACTGCACCAAGCTTTCAATTTTATCTTTAGGATAGATACCAAAATGTAATTCAATTGGACTATACCCAGTAGAAGAATGAATTGTTAGGTTGATTATTTCTTCGATTTCGGATACATATTTTGCCCAACTGCTATGCTTATCACTACAAAGTGTTCTAAACATCCTACCCAATTCACGCATAGATCTTTCGGTTGGGTTGCTCTGCGGATGACGGATGCTACAAAATTTAACCTTTATTCCTTCTTTAGACAACATATTTTTCCACTCTGGCGACGTGAATTGCGATCCGTGATCTGATAAGATCGCGTCAGGTTTTCCACATTTAGGTATATAATCATCCAATATCTTTTTTAATGTTACTCTTGTCGTGGCTTTCTTTAATAAATAAAATTTATGAAGTTTTGTAAAAGCATCTATAATAACAAATATATATTGCACTCCCCCTATAGATCTAGGTAGCGGACCATAATAGTCCACAGTAATTAATTCATTTTTACGGCTAGTTTCAATAGACTGGTATTCACCTTCCATACGATAATTTAAAGGTTTCGTCCTTTGACATAAGTCACAGTTAACTACAAATTTTCGTACATCAGATGTCATTTGATGCCAAAAGTAATACCTTTTTATGTATGACAAAGTCTTATAAACTCCAACATGTCTTAAACGTTCATGGGTTGCATATATTATTTTATATATAAGAACGTTAGGAACAACAATTCTCCACCTACAATTATTAGGATCATAATTGAATAAAATCTCATTTACAATTCTATAATATTTTAGTAAATTACCTTTTTTCACCTCCTCCATGACTAACCGTATGTTTTGATCCCCATTTTGCAATTCCGATAAATTTTTTATACTAGTTTTAAAATCTTTGTCAAAATCTAACAAATTAATAAAACAATCTTCTAGTTCAAAGTTCTGTGAAAACGATACAGGTATTTTTGAGATATATAGCGATTCTTCGTTCTCTTCCTCAAACTTTGCTATCGGATTTCTACTAAAAAAATCGGCAACAATATTGTCTTTTCCAGCGCAATGTGCTATTTCAAAATCAAATTGTTGCAGATATATACTCCATCTAATGAGTCTCGAGCTTAGAAATGGTGTCGTTTTCAGGAAAATTAATGATTTATGATCTGTAATAATTGTGAACTTATTGCAGATCAAATATGTTCTCAGCTTATAAACTGAATACACCACTGCTAAAAGCTCTCTCTCAGTCGTTGTATATTTCTGCTCTACTGTTGACAAACATCTACTGATCAATGAAACAATAAAATATTGTCCCGCATCATTAATTTGATATAGAATTCCGCTTATGCCTTTATCCGATGCATCTGTTTGTAGACGAAATGGTACATTAGGATTGACATGGGCTAACATTACACAATTCGCAAAATTTTCTTTTAATTGCGTGAATGCTAACGAATGTTTTGGTGTCCATTTCCACATAGATTTCGAAGCTAGTAAATCTCGAAAAGGTTCAATATATTCTGAATGTTTCACAGTAAATTGCCGATAATAAGTACAAACTCCTAAAAAACTTTGTAATTGTTTTAAATTTTTGGGTTCTTGAAATTTTCTAATATTTTCTAAACGATCCGTGGCTGGACGAATTCCTTGCACAGAAAGCTCAAATCCCAGAAATTTAACCATATTACAACAAAATTTCGATTTATCTAAGCGTAATGTGAAGTTTTGATCCTGCAATTTAGCAAAGATATTATCCAAATGCTCAAGATGTTCCTCAAAACTACGTGATGTTATCAACAAATCATCAATGTATTTCGTTAAATATTTGTCAAAAGTTGTACCTAATGCGAGACTTATAGCTCTTATAAAACCACTTCCAGCTGTTTTCAAACCAAACGGTATTCTCCGAAATTGATACAAGGTACCGTCATATAGGAATGCTGTATACTTTCGCGCTTCTCTTGTCAATGGTATTTGCCAATATCCGTTGGCAAGATCGGACGTCGTCATATACTTGCATCCACTATATTTCTGCATAATCTCCGAGATTAACGGTGGGGATTCTTGATCAGCTTCAATTACATTATTAAGAAATCTTGCATCCAGACAAATTCTGACTTTTCCATCTTTTTTCATTACTATTCTTAAAGGATTACAATAACTACTAATTGATCGCTCGATAATGCCGGTTTTCAACATATTGTCAATTTCTACTGAAACTCTATCTCTCAGAGCAAATGGCACAGGATATGACTTTCGTACAATGGCGTTTTTATCCCGCAAGATTATTGGATGTTCATAAGATCCAGCAGGGATTGTCTTATAAGAAAATAATCGTTTATATTTCATTAATAAATTGACTAACTTCTCGCGTTCCGATAAGTCCAGTGACGGAAGATTACTCGCGATAGTTGTTACATCAGTAAAAAAATTGTGGTCCTCTCCTTCCGAATACAAATGACATAAATCAACAGATAAATCATTGAAACAATTAATTCCCATTTCGGTTTCAGTATCTACAACCTTACTAAACAATACATTATTATTATTCTTATGATTATTAAAAGAAATTCCTCCCCTTACTTCAGAATAACCTTCTGTCGGGCAACAGTACAAATTATTTTCTTGAACACAATCTATATTCATGTGCTTCTGGTCCTCAGTAATATACAAAAATGGTAAATCTTCATTATAATTAATATTTTCTAAATTTTCAACATTTTCTTCAAGGACTATTTCATCCAAATCCTCATTATAACAAGTATTTTCTAAATTTTCGACATTTTCTTCAACAATTATTTTATCCACATCCTCATTAATCTTCAATAAATCATCACAACCCTTTTTCTTACTTGCTACGTTATTAACATATATATCACCTTTATCAAATACAATATTCTCATTACTCAAATTCTCATTAAAACGTCTTTTTTCAGTCACCTCGTGAGCTACTTTCATAAATTCCTTAACATTTTGACTATTTCCATCAACAGTTTTTTTATCGTCCTGTTGATTGACACGAATACAAACCTTTGTACTAGTTACGTTCATTTCGGGATTAACCCCTGAACTATTGCACACAGCGTTATACGAATTAGGATTATCTGATGTAAAGCGATTATTACTAATAATATAATTTGAATCTTCCATAAGATTGCCATATTGTTGTTGATTACGATTGTTTTCATACTCTTTGGAATGATTTGCCTGATCGGAGGCACAAATAAGCTGTATGTACGTATAACTATCTTTATTTGAAGATCTCAATTTCTCTAAAGACGCAACCCCAAACGTCACAGAACTCATGGGAACGGGAATTCCATCAATACTAATTGCTTGATCATTGTAATTCAAGACCACCCGATTTTGTAATAGCCAGTCATTACCAATTATCATGAATGAACTCAAATATGGTATAACCAAAAATAAAGAACTGATCTTAATTTCTCCAATTATCAAATCTAACCATACCTGTTTCTTAACTTGAGTTCGTTTCTTACCAATTGCAGTCAAAACGGTTAGGCCAGTAACAGGAAGTTCCGAAATAGTAAAATACTTTTTTAGATAATTATAAAAATCTTCAGAAATACAAGTTACTTGGCTACCTGTATCAATTAATGATTTTATAGGTATATTAGCAACGTTAACTAACATGTGGAGACACATTGGAATTTTATAAGTATTAGAAAGATTCGCTTGCGGCACGTGTAAATTTTCCTCAATCAAATGATCCCCTAATATATCAAAAGGATCGCAGTGTTTTATGGGATCCTTAAAAACACTGTTTACCCGTTTAAATGTTGATCTCGATGGCTACCAGATTGATTTGGTGGTGGAACATTCATCGGAGGAATATTGACACTAGGAGGACAATCAGAAACTGATGCAGCAAAATCTCTAGATCTTTCAGCTTGAACTCTAGCAACTTCTACCGGTTGATTAGAATATGACTGATTAGGATATGTAGTATGATAATTATTGCTATTATTATTAGATGATCCACTATAGTTAGATCTATTCCTATTAGCATTTCTCCTATCTCTGCCTACAAAACCATTATTATTATTATACATGTTATTAAATCCATTGTTATTTCCTGCATGATTTTCCGATCTATTCCTTTTATCAATTTGCCGCTTTTGATTTATCAAATCTAAATGTGCCAAAGATTGTATGACAACATTTGCTTTCTCATAATCTATACCAGTCAGTGATGATTGGACATACAAAGGCAATTGCTGGACTATAGTGTAGTTAACTTCATACTGTGACATGTTAGGAAAATATTGAGCCTCTTTCATTTGCTTCAAGAAAAAACCCTGTAGACTATCCTGATCCGCTACGTATCTTCTAGATAACCACATACTTTTCAATGAAACTTGAATAGGAATTGAATAAAATTCTTTTAAAAAACTAACTTTAAATGATTCATAATTCTCAAAATATTTAGTCTCAAACCACAACTTTGCCGTCGATTCAACAGCACTTTCAATTAAAAATAATTTGGATCTGTCTGAAATTTGTTTTGCAATAAAATAATGTTCAATTTTGTTAATAAATTCTTTTGGATTTGTTGTTAAGCCATCATATTTTGGTAATTTCATTTCATTATGGGCCGAGTCTAAATAACATTCAACTCTATCCAATCTACTTGCATTCGCAAACTGTACATTATACCGATCAGACCGTAAACGATCGATTTCTAAACGATACGAATGCATCTCTTGACGGATACGTTCCATCTCTCCTATTATATTCGCATTATCATTTCCTGTCACATTATTGTCATTAATTGTATCATTATTTAACATTCGTTCTCTTTCTTGACGCAAAGAATCAATTTCTAACCTCAATCTTTCGCGTTCATTTCGCATACGTTCAACTTCTGATTCTACAATACTTTCCCTACTTTCATCCATTTCAATTATTCGTTCTTGACTTATATTCGCGTCTATATTAATTTCTTGTTCCAAATTAGGAATTTTCTTTGGTCTACCTCTCAATCTTTTAACAGGTGTCTCTGGATTATTTGACCTTGGTGGAGTTCTAATTGTTCTCCCCATTAAATTCAATAAAAATATCAATTTTTCTTTCTTTAAAATGTAAAATGTAAAAAAATAATTTCATATAAATAATAAATTAAGGACTTTTCACAACTTCACAATTTTTGTAAAACTAATAAATTAGAAACTTTCACAATCATAAAATTTCGTATAAATTATAAAATGTTTTAAATCACATAAATTTAATATAAGATGAATATTTTCTTTGTCCTACTGTTTCGGGCGCCATGTGTAACTCTCCTGGTGTCGACTCGCCTCGTGGGTGATATCGCCGACAAGCTCAATGTAATCCAAGAGAATCCTGAGTATCCTTGCAGAATCCAGGAAAAAATCCAACTCCAAAAATTTCGGGAGATAATATTCTTTATTGCTCCATGATAATTCTTTTCTTTTATTTGAAATTATCATATCCGTTCCGGTATTAATGATTATTTCCAGATCCACGTGGCCTGGTCGTCGTGATCTTTTATTTTCCAATTAAATTAAACTCCCAAACACCTAATATATATATAAAAATTTAAATAATATCAGATCCATTTTTCATACAAATAAATACAATTTTCTTTCAGTTTTTTGCTCTTACCGCCGATTTCCTTTTTACTTCGACCACATAAAACTTAAATTCACACTTTCCTTATTCTTTCAATACGTCCTTACACATAAAGTATCCAGCGGTGAGTGGGGCGAGGACCTCTACTGCTTCGCTCACCTCTGATTATTTCGCCTTTGAATATATATTGAGACGTTTCGAGCGCCTCCCCTTTATCTCGAATAAAGGTGGACACGCCGAAATGCGTCTGTACGAAAAGGATTCGTGTACTGGACGGGCGTATTCAAATCTTTCCCTTTGGTTCCCTACGTGACGCTTCGGGAATCAGGATGGGATATCTCCTTGTCTCTCTCGAGATCTGCAGGAATATTTTTAATATTCCTCAGATCTCAATTTAATCCTCACAGAGGGGCCTGGGCGCGATGCCAGGGGCCTCTATGGAGATCCTGATCCAGGAGAGGGTCAGGATAGAGGAGTAGTTCGAGAGGGGCCTGGGCGCGATGCCAGGGGCCTCTGCGGATGTTCTGGTCCAGGAGAGGATCAGAATGGATGAGCTGTCCGAGAGGGGCCTGGGCGCAATGCCAGGGGCCTCCAAGCAGCCTCTACCGGATGGTATGGTTCTGGATGAAGGGGAATATTCCGGTTTGGGATATTTGATTATCCCGGAATATTATAAGCCTTCGAAAGGGGCCTGGTCGCAATGCCAGGGGCCTTCCGGTAGCCTTTTAAAGGAAGTTTGGATTCCTGGGTATCCAAAGGGAGCTATATCGCTATGCCCTTTGGTACTGTTAGGAAAGGTGATATTTCAAGTTTTGAAATATCGTAAAGCTTCCAGGAGGGGCCTGGACGCAATGCCAGGGGCCTCTAGGTCGCCTTGAGCGGATAGAGAGGATTTTCGGGAAGGAATTCTTCCCGAAAGCCAACAAGGGCTTGGCGCAATGCCAAGGGCTTGTTTGTGGCTTTTAGAGTCTTTGAAGGGGGCCAGACGCTATGCTGGGGCCCTTTAAGTCTCTTCGGGAGAGTCGATTCCTTCTAGATCTGCTTTTGATCGCAGAAAGGATCGATCTGAATTTTAGAGCTTTCCGGGGTCCTTTTATATCCGACCGGAGCGCGTGGATTCCAAGCTGGTGCCTACCTCCACGATGGCTCTTCATCGGGGGGGCTCTTCCTGGAAGACGTTGGCAGAAACTTGAATCTTTCTATAAGATTTCAAGCTGCGCGTCTCCCAGTTATGGAAATCCACACCGCTATTGGTTGCCCCGGTCGGACGATGAGGTCCCATTGGCTCTTGAAATTCAAATTTTTGAACTTCTTATATCATCTACGAGAAAATTCCTTAACGGAAATTTTCACTAGGTGTTTAACGGAATTTGCGCTTAAAATGGTTCGCTTTTCTGTTAAGCGACAGCGCTGGCGTCTTATCTTCGCCTCAGTTTAAACTCCTGGCGCGAAGATAAGGTAATTGACCTACTTTATCGATTGTCCTTTATCGATAAGGATCACGCGTTATGATTTTGTAATTGCTCTCAGACAATTCGGCGCTGCTGTGCTAAGGACAGCCAATCAAGCCTATTATCCATCATCGAGCTTAGAATTTATAATTTTAAGTTCTATGATATGATTGGTAAACAGTAATGGATTCCACCTGTTGGAAATGGTAGCATTTTCAACTTGCGGAAATCCAGTTGTGAGTGTTTGACTAGTGATACTTAGATATTTAGATAGTGTGATATTGTAATAATAGTGTGGATATCCCTTGAAAGGGCTCGGCGCAATGCCAAGGGCCTTCAAGGGCGGAAAAGGAAAGTAAAGGACGTTTTGGGAGGATGAGATTATCCCGGAACGTCACAATATACATAAATAGATTCGCTTCTCGCTCATTACAAAGTAAAGATAACTAAAGTTATTTCTACGAGATGGCAGTACCATTACAACCTTGTACATACTTTGTTTCCGACGATATCATATCACAGTCGTAGTAGTGTGTTAGTGGTAACATCAGAAGAGAGATCTTTAATGTGTTGGTGTCACCGTCTTACTTCTTTTGTTATTATTACTACTACTGCTTTGTTACCGACTACGAGTAGGTTCGAGTCTAAACTTCTGTCATGCACACGAGAATCTAAAGGGGCATTCTGATTGGTCAGAAGTATTACTTAATAACTCGGTAATTATTCCGAATTTCGAAAAATGGTATTGGACTTTTCGTCTCCAATTTTCACCCTCTACCACCACCTTTCGGCTTGGACACCTTAGGTCGGACATACCTTAGGTATATATATATATTGTGGCGACCGCAACTTACCGTGACTCAACTTAACGAAAATTTTTGGGCGCCAGGCTATCCTAAGCCAACTTTAACAAAATATACCAAAACTAAATCTTTACCAAAACTAATCGTCACGCCGCGTATGCTCAGTTAGGCAGGTTGTGGAGAGAGGGCAGGGTTCTTTTAAATAATCGTAGCTCAACAAATCGAAATAACAAAAATAAGTCTCTATAATTTGGAATACTGTAGATGAAATTTTACAGAATTTGAACATTTAACAATTTGGTCTCAAGATAGCAAAATACAAGATTCAACTGAATTTTTAGATAGCATACAAAATTTTAAGGTAATAATTTTAGACAATGGATTACGGTAGCAAGACCAACAAAACTTCAAGAGACTTTTCTCGACGAAATTTGAACTTAACGCGATTTTGAACTTTACGTTTGAACAGAATTTCAAATCAACTGCCATGCTCATCTGACAATGAGTTTTCTTATTTCAACTCTAAGAAAGCTTTAACATAACTGAAACGCATCTTAACGGTAGCAAAACGGTAACGGGATCACAGTTCTGTGGAACCTAATCTAAACTTCAAAACATAACTAAATCATAACAAAAGATAACAAAACTAAAGAATTTAACGACTCACCAAAATCGTAACTAACAAACCAAACTGAGAGAGAGAAAGAGAGAGTTGGTAGAGAACAGCAACGGTATCTCCAGATCTTCCTCGGACTTCAGGGAAGGAGCTCTGTCTCCTCGGACGGCTCCGGGACGAGAGCTAGAGAGCTCTGTCTCCTCGGACGGTTCCAGGACGAGAGAGGGAACTCAAAATAGGTATCGGCATCGGCATCCAAAATCCCTCCTGTGGTCGATTTCAGGGATGTATCGGGTGTCCTGCTACCTCGAGATTCTCGAATCCAAATCCTCGCTTCCGTAATTTCTTGGGTGGCTTTCTGAAGTCCAGCTCCGGGCTGGTAAGTCGTGGAACCCTGTGCTTCAGACGAGGGCTGACGGCATCTTGAGATTCTACAGCTGGTCCGGTCTTTTGAAATGATAACGCCTCGTTTCTTCACTTAGTGAATCTTGAATTTGTAATTTTCTTCGAGGTAGCTTCCCAATGGCCAATTGGTAGCATCTTATGAATCCAGTCTGCTAGAGTGTCACCCAATCCTTACTTCAGCGTAACAAAATCTCGATCATAACTAAATCTCGATCATAACTAAATCTCAATCGTAACCAACCATGCCATGGATGTTCTTTATCGTGGCTGTCATTTTAGATAAGCTGACCAATCAGCAACAAAATCCGTAACAAAACGATAGCAAAACAGATCCTCGTAGATAGCAGGTCCTCATAACGGCAGCAAAATCCATAACTTCAACGATGACTGAGTCCTTGGTCCTCCAACGATGATCCAAAACCTCCAAATCCGTACGATGGTTCTTCTCTCTCTCTCAACTAAACATCATAACTAAACTAATAATTTGGTGATCTATATCGAGAAAGCAATATCCACAGAAACCATAGCGAAAAGGTAGCCATTTTCGTAAGCGATGATCATACAAAAATATCAAAATCAAAACCATAGACAGCAAAACTCGTTCGTAAACCGAACGATAACAAAATTAAGGTAATGGTGACGAATTCGTATTTACGAATCGTAACAATCTAATTTTAGTTTAATTCCATTCATTTCCTGTTTATCTTAAGAGTTCCCTTGGTCCATTTTTCTTTTCTTTTAATCCAAACCAAAGTCGGCAGTTCCAGGAAAAGAACTTACACAGTTGATGATTTTTTATTTTAACAGAGGTTTTATTTTTCTCACACGGTTTATTATAAAGTCCAAAACAAAGAAAAAAAAATTATTGCAACGCTTCAAAGTTCACAAAAATTTGTTAGAATTTGGACGAAACTATTTCAAGAGTGCGATGCACGTGCGCGTACGTAACTAAGAGTTCTGAGTCCCAGATTTTTGGGGAACTATATATATATTTTGGAGCTTAAAGGCTATTGGCTTACAGACTATAAAAATTTTAGTGTTTTAAGGGGTAGGTTCGAAAGTTTTTCCTTCCTGGGAGTTTTCTCATTAAAAGTTTTTTCACTTACTCGTTTCTACGAAAAGTCGTAAAATTTTCGGTTTGACTCTGGTTAGAAAAACCTTCGCTCCCTTTCTAATGCCTAGTGCATCCCTTATCTTTATTGCTGTCACGTAAAGTGCAGCGTTTTAATAGCCTACGGCCCGTCCCTTCTAGAATACTAGAGTTTTCTTAGAGATAGGTCGTGGGAGATCAGCGTTATGTTTCGTGACATAACAGAGCGATGAATCCAAGTTCGAAGTGTTTGGGTCCAAGCAACATGTTTTTGTTCGTCGAAAAGTTGCAGAAAAATTCAATGACAATTGTGTAGTGTCCACAGTAAAACATGGTGGTGGTTCTGTTATGATATGGGGATGCTTTGGCAACAATATGACAGGAGATTTAGTAAAAATAAACGGTATTCTAAGAAAACAAGGGTATTTAAACATTTTAAGAGAAAATGCAATTCCGTTTGGACAACGAATATTCGGCAACAACTTCACATTTATGCATGATAACGATCCGAAACACACGTCTGCAGTATGTAAAAATTATTTGTTGCAAATACAAGAGAACTCTGGATTGACAGTAATGGAATGGCCATCCCAATCACCCGATTTAAATCCCACACAGAAACTATGGGATCATCTAGACAGACAAGTTCGAAAACGATGTCCCAAATCATAGAAACATTTATGGGAAATTTTAGAATCCGAGTGGAATCTAATTGACGGTGAAATACTGGACAAATTATTGGGTTGACAAATAAGTTCGTTCGGTTTTTGTGTTTTATTCCACTGTTAAAAACCGAACAAACTTATTTGGCAACCCAATTCTAGCCAGGTCACGTCTATTCATGCCACGTCTAGTAAACGCAGTAATAAAAGCATGCGGTGGGTATGTGGATGAAACGAAGATATGATTATTTTTTATCATTATCGGTGAGATATTTAATCAATTATTATTTTAAAAATATGTTCTCTAACACTACGCAATTGAATTCGTACAAAATAATCCAAAGTATCATAACTTTTTTCAGGTAGTTACCAGAATCGAGGAAGTGTCCACATACTTTTGAGCGGTAATGTATATCAGTTATTTAATTCTCAAAATATAAAAGTCAGAATGCAAGAAGTTTTCTTTCTTATTTTTAAGGAATTTGTTTGTAGTTATTTCGAAGCATTTATGATCCTGAGAGTGTTGAAATTCGAAAGTAACCATTTTAACAGACACATACATATATTCTTTCTGTATTTGGGTCCTCTAAAAAAAGTGAAAATAGTAATGAGTCAATAATAAGAAAATAATAACAAGTAATATTTTTAATGTGACCATGCCATGTTATAAATTTTCAAAAAGTAAAGACAATTAATTTATAGTAAATTCTGTTCTCAAATGATATGATAATTTTTTAATGTCTTGGAATAATAAAAAGTATATAAAAATGTTCCTAATACATAAGATTGTACACAAATTTTTGCAATTTATTGATACATATAAGCGCAACTCCCGGTCGCTTGCGATCGTTAAGGCGGAAGGGGAGCCGCTTTACTTTCCACGCTGAGGGAATATTCGAACTAGAGAGCGATATCGAAAGGAAGGAAATCGGGAATTGGGCGCTAGTCCAAAGATTCGGACGCGGATTTTCCGTGAGGGGGCCCGGTCCAGCTCAGAAGAAGCTATTATGATACCCTCTCAGAGGAAATCCGTTGTCTGAATTCGGTAAAGAATTATTCGAACTTGGACGACTCTTTTTTGGTTTTCACCACAAATACGGAAATAACTTTAATCCACGGAAATTTCGGTTACAACTAATGTACAAAGGGTATAGCCAAATAAGCATGATGAAAGTGCCCCTAAACTAAATTGAACTTCTGTTACGTCAATCGAAAAAGCTTTCTAGGAAATCCATTTCCACAAAGTTTTAACCACCTACCCATATCACTAGGGTAGTTATTAAGCAAAACATGATTTACAATTTAAGCTTAATTTCTTTTTTTCTATTCCAGCAAAAATTATGAAAAAAATCTGCAATACTGAAATTAGTGTGTTATATATCATGAAATTTTTTCAGGATTTTTGGCTGAAAAATTTATTTTTAAAAATTTACAAAAATTTTAATATTCAATTTTTTAATTGAAATTATCAAGTGACAAACTTGTTATTTTTACGTCAAAAGCTTTTTATAATGTCTACTAATTCCTAATTTTTCAGATTTTTGGGAATGGTGCAACAAAAAGAAAAAAATTAAAAATTACTTTTTTCTCATTTTACTGTGTATAGAAGTAACCATTAGTCAAGGTTGTACATCTTGGTAATTCTTTTTTTATAGGTAAGAAGCTAATTGGTAATGATGGATCGAATTATTTAGTGCACAACAATGTATTCAAATTTCAAAACAAGATGAATCCGTTCAAAGGAACGTATATTTCTGGTATTATGATTATACTGTAAGAAATATACATATTTTATATTACTTAAATAAGCATTTCAATTTTACCAACTATTATTCGTATAACAATTACGGGTAGGTTTCTGTTTTTTAAAAAACAAAAATCTGCTCGTAATAGTTGGTAAGATTGAATTACCTATTTTATCTAATATACATATTGGGTTGGCAACTAAGTAATTGCGGATTTTTCAAAGCAAATAAATGATAAAATCGACAATTACTTACATAGTTGCCAACCCAATACTTTAAATATAAAAAAGTATTTGTAACAGTTGGTCGATAATTCGATCCATCATTACCAATTAGCTTCTCACTTAAGTATATCAAAGAGAATTGCCAAGATTTACAACCATCACTAATGGTTACTTCTGTACACAGTAAAATAAGAAAAAATTAATTTTTAATATTTTTCATTCTGTTGCACTATTCCCGAAAATCTGAAAAAATTAGGAATTAGTAGGTATTATAAAAAGCTTCTACCGTAAAAATATCAAAATTATCACTTGATAATTTCAATTAAAAAATTGAATATTGAAACTTTTGTAATTTTTAAAAAATAGATATTTCAGCCAAAAATCCTGAAAAAATTTTATTATATATAACACACTAATTGAATGTGTTTCTAGAAGAAGGGCATATGTTACCTATTTATTCCCTTAACATATGCCCTTCTTCTAGAGACCCATTCAATTACAGTATTGCAGATTTTTTTCGTAATTTTTGCTGGAATAGAAAAAAAGGAATTAAGTTTAAACTATAAATCATGTTTCGGTTAATAACTACCCTAGTAATAGGGGTAAGTGGTTAAAACTGTGTGGAAATGGATTTCCTAGAAAGCTCTTTCGATTGACGTAAAATAAGTTCAATTTGGTTTAGAGGCACTTTTATCATGTTTATTCGGTTTTACCCTTTCCTATCGACGTTCCCGCACCTATTCTCTTTCCTCTACGTCTCTTTGCCAAGAGACTCATACGAAGACCCGCACGAAAAGGAGACAAGAAAAAGACAAAGAGGATCTCGCCTGCTGAAATTACGAGCAACAAAGAAAGAAGGGAGACTCTATGCTAAAGTATTATCGTACTCTTGACAGCCTTATCGGAGAGAAAGAAAGCGATAGAGACCATATCTCGAGGACAAGGAAAATGATGCCCCCGCTATATCATCTAAGGTCACCTAGCGATCCAAACGGATAACTGGTGAATAAAGACAAATTGGGAGATACTATCCTAATTATCCCTTGAGTATTGTAATTCTAGAATCCGAATAAGTTAAGGATGGCGCTAACACGGCACACTAGGAGACATCCTTAATTCCGAGAGACATTCTTAAGCGACGATCGAGACCGGACGTAGAAAAAATAAATTTTTAAGCTTTCGTGGGCTGAAAACAACTCGTTTTGTTACAATCCCTGGAAGACCTTCTTACTGTGAGTGCGGTTGCTTCTCGCGCATGAGATCAGTGGCAAGTGTTTCCGGGTAAATTCCTTATTAATCCCGTCCATACTGACTCCGGTAAAGTACAGAAAAATCCGTTACAGATTCAGATCACTGTCTGATAACCACTCGTCATTGTTCTTACAGGCCAAAACTTCCGTCTAGTCCTCCAAACTACTTTTCCTAAATTTTCAGTTAATAGAAATTTTAATATTGAGAATAGAATTGCTTTGTGTAATTCGGAGTGTTTTCGGCTCATTGGGTTGTAATTTAATATCTTTGAGAAATTACGTGTTCTTTTTCAATAATATGTACGCGAATTGTAAGAACGTAACGTTTATGACTTTGTTGATTAAGCAGTTTAGTTATAGAGTAAATCTTACTTTCATTTTTTTTTCTATAGAATGCAATTTCTATAGAATAAATTAGAGAACGTAGTACGAAATCGTTTGGGCCTTTCTTTTATTTCCCTGTCGAAACAACGGATTCCCTCTGAGGGGTCACATTGTCCTTCTTGAGTTAGTTTGGGCCTCCCTCAAAAGAATTTCGTGTCCGAAATACGGATTGGCGCCAAACTTTCATCTTTTTGGGATCAGTTTTTCCCATAAATTCATTAATTTTTCCGAGTGTGCAAGTTTGTTGCCGGGATTACCGATCAAATTCTTTTTTTTTCTTTCCGTGGCTAAACCAAGGGTAATTCCGCTACAAAACACAACAAATAAAGACAAAAATAAATAGTTATGCTTGGACGTTTTAAAAGTAGTGTATAATTTTCGATTTCGAGCCATATTGGATATCGTCATCTTGATTTTTAATGTACTCACTCGTATGATTGAATGTTTAAAGTTCATGGATGCAGGATTTTCACTTTCCCGGAAATAGTGACATCAAAAGTGAAATTTCGAAATGAAAACCTCTGGTGAAAAAACGAGACAAGTTCAATGTGTGAAGATTGATATCGCTAACCCTTTCAGCGCTATGAACCCTTATATTGGTAATTCTTTTACAAACCGAACACCATTCTGACCGACCCATTTTTGATTTGGCTTAAACTTTTTTTTACGGGTTCTATATCGAAAAAAAGAGTCACCTATTCGAGGAATTTTTATTTTAATTTTTTTTAAATAGAGATGGTTGAAAATTTGAGAATTTGGTGATTTTTGCTTGAAGACTCATTTTCAAAAATCTATAACAACGGTTCATTTCAAGCTAGAGAAAACTTTTTTTTTCATTTTGAAGGTAAAAGAGTGAATTTTAAGAAATAAATAAATCCAAAAAAATTTATAAGAAATTTCATATTGTTATAATCAATTTAAATGTTTGAATAAATTTTTAACAACGAAACCCACCATTTAGCGTGTTTTAAGTATGACCATCGTATTCTACGTTCAATTTTCCATCGGAAATGCTTTTTTTATAAATGGAGAAACGATTATTACTATTGCAAAAAAATCAAATAAACTAGCGCGGTACTTGACATCAGCGCCCCAAGTTGCAAAGAACACGTTGTTCTCTGGATTATAGTATAATATATATTATGTAGTGTGTAGAAATGGTGTATAATGTAATTATTATTTAATTATTATTTAATTAGATAATATCATTTAGTAATAAAAATGTTAAAAATTTAAAAAAATAGCAATCATACAATATCTGTCGTTTAATAAGAAAAAATCTTCGTTTTTAAATTTGAATCTTTCGTTATAAGGAACGCACGCTAATACTTAAAAGTATTAGCGTGCACAGTAAAGGTAAATAACTTAACTACTGATGATTGTAACAAAAACTGCGACACTATGGAAGAGAAAATGAACACAAAACGCTTTAAGCCACTTATTTGAAAAAATCATTAAATAACACGAGGTCACTTTGTCGCATGGATTGGTGGGAGACTGGGCACAATTGCTGCATCAGCTGACGCTTGTTGGCGGAAAGATTCCAATTTAAAAACGAAGATTTTTTCTTATTTAACGACAGATATTGTATGATCACTATTTTTTAAATTTTTTAAATTTTTATTAATAAATGATATTATCTAATTAAATAATAATTAAATAATAATTACATTATACACCATTTCTACACACTACATAATATATATTATACTATAATCCAGAGAACAACGTGTACTTTGCAACTTGGGGCGCTGACGTTAAGTACCGCGCTAGTTTATTTGATTTTTTTGCAATAGTAATAGTCGTTTCTCCATTTATAAAAAAAGCATTTTCGATGGATAATTCAACGTAGAATACGATGGTCATACTTAAAACACGCTAAGTGGTGGGTTTCGTTGTTAAAAATTGATTCAAACATTTAAATTGTTTATAACAATATGAAATTTCTTATAAATTTTTTTGGATTTATTTATTTCTTAAAATTCACTTTTTTACCTTCAAAATGAAAAAAAAAAGTTTTCTCTAGCTTGAAATGAACCGGAGTTATAGATTTTTGAAAATGAGTCTTCAAGCAAAAATCATCAAAATCTCAAACTTTCAACCATCTCTATTTTCAAAAAATAAAAATAAAAAAAAATTCCTCGAATAGGTGTCTCTTTTTTTCGATATAGAACCCGTAAAAAAAGTTTCAGCCAAATAAAAAATGGGTTGGTCATTTTTTGTCCAATTTTGTACGGTTTGTAAAAGAATGACCCATATGCGTTCTCACACAACCATTCGATTTTGGCTATGGACCCATATATGCATGTTCGCATAACCATTCGGTTTTGGCTATGAACCCTTTTGAGGTCACCACATAATTTATTTTAGTTACAATCAATATACTTTGCAATAAAAATTCAGTCTGCTCAACTTGTGCTCTTTCGTAAAAAGCAGGCGGCTCACGGTAGGCTTTTTCGTACGGAGTTGGCAGTCCATGGAGCACACTTAACTTTGGGCAATTCAGCGCTCAAAGGGTTAAAAAAGGAATCTATGATGCAAAATACCACGAAAACGAGTTCTTCTCCCAGAATACAAAAAATATCAATAACAGTTATGATGTAAAACAAGTACGTCATATTTGTAGTATGAATGTTTAAAAAGAAATATTGTAGCATACTTTTACAATATCCTGCCTAAAAAGTAGTAAAATCCGTTAATATTAGAGATATTCAAATATTTCCTATAACGCCGATTTTATCAGGTATGAAACGATAAGTATTTGTAAAGTTTTATTATTACATTAGACAAGAAGTTTAAAAAGGTAACTTGTGGTAAGGTAAGTTGTGAATACTTCTTTAAAACAAAATGGAAATTATTAAGTTCTGCTGTGACCGCCGTTCTCTTCGTCGTCCCTGCCTAGGCGGAAACGGAGGGACCGGGGTCTCCAAATACTGCCTCTTTGTCCCTTCCCGCGAGGGTAAGGGTCGTACAGAGGTTGTCACCCTGGCTCACAAGAGCCCAAAGGGGTTTGTTGAGCGCCAGTCAAGATCTTTTCCGAAGATCCTGGCGCGGAAACGCAAGAGACCAAAAACAAAAAAAATCCTGAAAACAACAAAAAAGAAAACGCAACAACACAAAAAAACGACACAACGCTAATGAGAGGGAGAAAAGGGGGGGGCTCGACTAACTTAGGGAGAGCAGGAGTCTCACAATCAGAGGAGGTTCTGCCTCCTTTTCTACAAAAAAAGGAGACTCAGGCGGTATATTTTTTTAACACAAAAAAATGCGCAACAACGCGATTTATTGTAAATAACGAAAGAAAATATACAAGAAAAAAAACTCTAATATCGTAGCGCAAGACAAAAAAAAGAAGAAACAGATGCGATCGCAAGACAAAAAACCCAAAATCGTACCCCCAAAAAAAAACAACTAAATAAATTCGCAATCTGAGAGGGAAGGGAAGGAACGCGGAAGGGAAAATTCCGCAAACTAGAGAAAAAAGAGAAACAAGAAGAATCGCTACTTAAAAAAAGGCTCATGAAACCGCACACAAAAAAACTTGATATAAGGGGGGCACCGCAGAAAGGAAAGGGGTCAGGGAAGGAAACGCAACCTGATTTGCGAAACGAACACATGATTTGCAATCGATCCAACCTGGAAGTCCACTTAGCACGTAAGATAGAATTAAGCATTCATATGTTATCACGCCTCGACACAGTCGGTAAATTGTATTATCGTAATTATGGGACAGATCTCAATCGATTTTTGTATTACGAAATCGTACCAGTGACGACATTACTCGGTGCCGATCCGAAGCGTTCGATACGGCGCGCTGACCCGCAGAGCTACAGCCATTCGAAATAACCGAAACTGTCGACATTTCCGGGAGCGTTCCGAAGAAGAAACGCCACAGCCCAACTTCAGGACTCTGAATCCCGAAATTCTGTGTAAAGGAGTCGGGATGAAAATCGTCAACGAGGAAAGAAGGCCAAATAATCGGCGGAATTCCACCACGTGGCTTTCCGGTTTCGAGAAGAGAGCGTGTAACCGGGGAACCTCGGGATCGGCTTCCCGGCACAAACTGACACACTTTTCCCGAGATATCCAAAGCCAGAAGGGCGCCAGGGACTTTTTAACCTTCTAAAAGTCCCGAAGGACTTTCCGAAGCAACCAAAAGCTCCAAGAGCCAAAACCGACTCACTCTTATCTCCGGGACGTAAAGGTCACGCTACAACTCCGCCAACTGCCGACTTAACCTGAAAAGGAAGGGCTAATCCGCAGGAAGATCCCGCAAATGAATAAAGCCAAATTTTGAAATTATAAAGACTTTAATATAAAGAAAAAGAAATATTAATAATATCAATAATAACGTCGGGGAAAATCCCTTTAGCGGATGGTCCTGTTTCGCCACATGGTCCCAAGCGGACCCAACCAAAAACTAGGTGGCGAAACCAAACAGAAAACCAAAAAGAACCAATCCGAATGAAACCGATACAAAAGTAAATAATCGTATAAAAATATGTCCAAAAATCAAATACGAAAAGAAAGGGGGAAGCCAAATCCGGAAACGTTCGGAGCCAATCTGGGTTCGTAAGCCACCCAGGCACCGAAACCAAGATGGTGGCTGTAACGGTCGTGTGGAAAACATGGTTTCCACACAACCGGCCGAACCAATCTCCCTAATACGCAGCGTAGCCTTTTCTCTTTCCTACTAAATCTAAGGCAAAGAGAAAAGCTCGCTCAATAACCAAAGAAGCCTGCGGGCACTCACTAAACGAAAAAGCCAAGCACCCCAAAACCAAAAGAACTCCAGGACTCGGGGCGTCCAAAATGTCGGGATTTATCCTTTTCACCGGAGGTTGAACTGCGAAGACACGCTCTCTAGGCCGTCCAAAGGAGAAGTGAAGATCTTCCTCTTTTTCTTCTTCTTCATCGGCTTCATCCTCGGGGCGTGGCCACGTTCGCGCGATCGTGCACTCCTTTTATGATGGTCGGAAGGTCCTGCCACTAATTAGGAATCAGTGACTTCCTAGTTACCGATCGTCCTGGCTTCCCGAGATTCCGACAGATGTCCCCCGAAGATCGTTACTACGGTTTCCGATGGTGAGTGCCCTAATGCCTATTATTGGTCCGTTACTCTTCGATCTATAAGAATAACCAATCGTATTCTTCGGCTTCCCCTATGCGGCAATTATCGCTATCTTATTTGTAGAACTTAACCCAGTCTTAACCTAAAGGATCTAGCTCTTTACATAATTCCGTATCCAAAATACATACCAATCCAACCAAATTGACGTCTCCTCTGGACGGGTATGTTCCAAAAAATACGCTTGTAACGTAGCATGCGAAACTCCACGTTACAAGCGACGATATTTTGCTTCACAGGCGAGACCCTCAACGACTGGCGCGGTACTCGCCTCGACGGAAAAGAAACCGGAAGAGAAGCAACTTCCATGTTGGACATACGCCCGGCAGGAGCGAATATTTAGAGAGAGAGAGATTGATTGATTGATTGATTGATTGATTGATTGATTGATTGATGTTTATTAGCTTTCTCAGCTATTTGTTGTTACATATGGATCTTACATCTACATTGTACTCATTTGATTTCACTCACAACAAATGCTTTCAACATACTCTTAAATTGGACTAATCTTTCACAGCCTTTGACCTCTGTAGGTAACGCATTATACATTTTCACTCCCTCATAAAACACGCTCTTTTGCGCGCTTCTTGTCTTTCTAAACTGTATCGCTATGTTCTCCGCTTGCCGTGTTACCCGACCTGTTCTTAATTGTACAATTTCAAACTTACTCGATAATTCTTTCGGTAGCAGCTTCTTAATGGCCTTAAAAATAAATATACCCACGTTATAATACAGTCTCTGTCTTACACTCATAAATCGGACGGCTTGTAGCATATCGTCTACCTTTGTATACCTGCTGCATTGCAATATGACTCGCATCGCTCTGTTCTGCACTATCTGCAGTTTACTCAACTCTGTTTCACCCATACCTACAAGCAGTGTTGCACAATACTCGAAATGAGGTGCTATTATTGCCTTATATATGATACATCTAGTATATGCTGATATATACTGCCCTATCCTGTTCAAAAAACTCGTTTTTTTCCAACCTTTTTCACTATATACTCACAATGGTTTTTGAATCTCAGTTTATCATCTATTATCACACCTAAATATTTCATTACCTCTACTCGCTCAAGTTCAGTCCCATCCATACATTTCAATATAATATTCCCTCTCACTTCTTTTCTAACACTCCTCACAATCATGAATTTAGTCTTTTCTGCATTCATTACCAGTTTGTTTCTTATCATCCATCCCTCCACTACGTTTAATGCATCGTTCATCTTTCTTTCTACCTCAGCACTGCTATCACCGTTCACATATATTAATGTATCATCAGCAAACATTTTTATACTACAGTCTTCCGGACATATGTTGACTATATCGTTTATATATATAATAAACAGCAGAGGCCCTAATACTGATGCTTGAGGCACTCCGTATTTCGTTGCAATAGTTTCCGAAAATTCTTCATTGAACAACACTTTTTGCATCCTTTCGTTTAAGTACGATCTAAACCATTCTAATACTTTACCTCTAATTCCATACTGTAACATTTTTTCTATTAACAGTTCCCTATCCACAGTCTCAAATGCTCGTTTTAAGTCCATAAAGATTACTCCAACAATTTTCCCTTCGCTTATGTTTAATTTCCATTCATCAATCACGGTTTGGATCGCCGTTTCGCACGAATATTGTTTTCTAAAGCCTGATTGATGCTCTGTTATAATCTCATTAGCTTCAAGATATTTTTCTATTTGACTCGTTACTACTAACTCTAGCAACTTCTCATACAGTGGTAACTTATTAATTAGCCTGAAATCCTTTGCATTTTTTGCTTTCTCTATCTTTGGGATCGGAATAATTGTAGATGTTTTCCAACTATCTGGGTATCGTCCTTCTTCCAGAGATTCATTGATGACGTCAGTAAACTCCTGTTTAATTTCACTGAACGCCATCTTTAAAATTTCACTTGTTATACCTTCTTCTGTACCTTTCTTCTTCGGTAGTCCTTTAACTATTTTCTCGAGTTCCCCTACTTCGACATTTTCAAAATTTTCTATGCTTCTTTCATTTTCCACACCACCGCCAATCAGAATTCTTCTTTTACCTGGACTCCTAGATACATCTTCTTTTATTGAGTTTACTATTTTATTAATACTTTCCACGTAGAACACATTAAACTTATGAGCCATATTTCCCTGCGTCTCTTCATCCAATATTTCAAAATTGATATTTCCAGTTTCTCTTGTTCTCACTAGTTCACCTCTAATCAGTTCCTTTAGGGTTTTCCACATTTTAGTAGGGTTATTCTTATTGCCATCTATCCTATCTTCATAATATTCTTTCTTCTTTATCTTTATCAATTTAACCACTGTATTCCTTTCTGCCTTAAACTGTTCCCAATTACTATCCGATCCTTCATATATTGCTTGTCTGTATGCGTTATCCCTTTTGTTTGCTGCCTTTCTTATCTCCTCAGAGTACCATTTTTTCCCTTCCCATACGCTTGGAATATTAACTACCCTTTTTGGTGCTACTATGTCTAAGGTGCCTGTTATACTATCTACAAGTATCTTTGCCTTCCAGTTTATATCTCCGTCTGTCCATTGACGCACAACATTTTTCAACACTGATGTAAACTCTTTTTCATCAATTTTACTATAGTTCCTAGATTTATATCCTGTCTTTTTCCTCTCTATATTGCTCGTTCCTATTTGCACTTTTATCCACGCATGGTCTGCTATTTTTGGTTCGTGTTCCACCTGTAATTCTACGTTCTTATTTGCAAATACCAGATCTATAATTGTTCGGCTATCCTGCGTTATTCTTGTTGGCTCATTTACAAACTGTTTCATCCCTAAGCTTACCATTCCTGATAATAATTGCTGCTTATAGAAAGAGTTATAGAGCTTATAGAGAGAGCTTATAGAGATAGATAGATAGATAGATATATTTATTTATGACCTAGATAAACTGTAGGTCAAAAGAGAATACAGTAAGAGACTTAGCATAGTGGTACATAGAGTTGATATAGCTGAATGTAGATAGTTATATGTCGCAGGTTGTTACAAACTTAAGCAGGTGAATAACAAAAGTAAATGTAAGAGTAGACGAATAAAGAGAGGAAAGCAAAAGAGATAGTTCTGCCTAATAGAGTTATTTACAGTAATAAAGTTAGATAAATAATAATGATAGTAACACAAAATTATTTGTACATGGCTAATGTAAGAATAATATTATAAGAAAAGAAAAGGTGAGAGTATAGATAAAGCGCATTACAAATGGATTTAAGTAGGTGTGATATTTGGTTGGGTTTGCGCGGTGCCACTCCATTCAATTTCAAGAGAGAGAGATAGAGAGAGATTGATTGATTGATTGATTGATAATATATTTTGCCATAGGAGACTGTAGGCAATAAAAGGTATACAGATTGAGACACAGCTATATGTAACATTGTAGAATAGAATAGTAAAAATGAGAATAGAGTACAATAATAAGTAAGAGTAAAGTTAAATGAGGTAAGGTACCAATTTACAAAAGTAATAACATTAAACGTAGGTTGAAAAGCCGAGTGTAGGATGAGAGTCCATGGTAGTGCAACGTGCCAGGTAGCGGGCGACAAAGAAGAAGGTAGTAGGTGGAAGAAGAGAATAGAGGAGAGTTCAAAGGGCAGGATTTAAAAGATGGTATTGGTGTAGCCCCGTGCCCAGGAGATGGGCAAAGAGCGAGTTTTTGAACGAAGCTATGGAGTCTGAGTTTTTTATTTCATCAGGTAAGGAGTACCAGGAGTTCAGAGCACTGATAGTGAAGGAGTTGCGCAGAGTCTCTGTTCGGAAGTGAGGAAGAATGAAGGGTAGCTTATACGGGTAGTGAGTCTGTCTGAGTGGCGAGTGGAACTCGGGGTATCCTCAAATCTGTCACGCAAGTAGGTCGGCAGGCCAGTATTGAGGATGGTGTAAAGGAGCGCTAGCGTGAAGTAGCGTCGTCTATTTTCGAGGGAAAGCCAACCCAGCCGAACAAGTCGGTATGGCGTGATGTGTTCGTCTCTACGCAAATCGAATATAAATCTAATGCAGGTATTTAAGAGTCTTTGTAGCTTTAGCGCCAAGAGACCAGAGAGGTCCGAATATACAACGCAGCAGTAGTCGAAATAGGGCAGCACCAGAGACGTGATTAGTTTAGTTCGGACCTCTGTGGACAGTGCGGATCTACGGCTTTTTAGCCTATAGAGAACTCCAAAGACGTTTCTGCTGATGAGGCGAACATGATCACGCCAGTTGAGTGAAGGAGTGAGGATGAGGCCAAGATTTCTGACCTCGGAAACCCAAGGAATCTGGGCGCCGTCTATTTCGACCGAGGGGAGACCCTGAAGGTCCAGGCTATTGACATATCGGGCGCTGCCCAGCACCATGGCCTTGGTTTTACCTAGGTTTAGGGCCAGCCCATTTGTAGTAGCCCAATGGGCTAGTCTTTGAGAGTCAAGGCTTAAGCGGTAGATTGCCTGACGAAGATCTGATGGCGAACATGATAGGTAGATCTGCGTATCGTCAGCATAGACCATGTACTTGGAGTGGCAAAGAACGGATCCGATCTCATTCATAAAGACAGAGAAGAGGAGAGGACCCAAGACTGACCTCTGGGGGACTCCGGCGTGAACCGGAAGCCACCCAGTGGTCAGCCCCGAGTCATCAACTACGGTTTGATATCGGTCGGAAAGGTAACTGCGAAACCAGGCCAGGGTCCGGGGGCAGCAGCCCGATCGTCGCAACTTCTGAAGGAGGGTGCAGTGTGGAATGGTATCAAAAGCTTTTGAAAAGTCGAAGAGGACGAGGATTGTAATCTCACGGTGATCTATTGCCAGCCTAATGTCCTCAACAACCTGCAAGAGGGCCGTTTGAGTGCTATAACCAGTTCGGAAACCAGACTGAAATGGGTTATTAAGGTTATGGTCGTGAAGGTAATTCGTGTACTGCTTATGTACGACCCGCTCAAAAAGTTTACCCATCTCATTAAGGTTGGAAATCGGTCTGGTGTCCGAAGGTGAAGCAGGTGCCTTAACCTTGCTAAGAGCTCTCACGTGAGCAAGCTTCCATTTTGAGGGAAAGATTGCCTCCGCGAGAGACAGGTTGAAGGTGTCAAGCAGGTAGCTAGAGATGGAAGGCAAGGCGTTGGAAAGGTCTCCAAAGGAGATACCATCCGGTTCTCTCGCAGATCGTCTTGAACGAGCGGATCTCATTGCATCAACAAGGTCCTCGCTCAGAATCGGCTGGAAAGTAAATTTAGGTGCATCCGGGAGATCAGCAGTCGGCTCCCGCAGAATTGAGTCAAAATCTGTGTCAGTGCAATTTTGCGTGGCACTGGAAATAGAGGTGAAGTGACTATTCAATTCCGCGGGAGAGAAAAAGGTCAGAGGAGGAGGCATAGGGGACCCCACCAGCCCAGCGGATGATAGGATCCCCCACACCGCCCGAGAACTAGTGGAGGAAGTGATCCTGCCCCTAAGAAAGCGATTTCTGGCCTCACGGATGTCACCATGGATGGAAGTCCTGGCCAGGCGAAAACTAGACCAAGCTGCAGGTGAGCCTGTGCGTCTGGCAATTTTATAGAGCCTGTTCTTCTCCCTCAATCTGCCAATGAGGGTTGGATTTAGCCATCGAGGGCGTCTTCGGTTTGGGGGGTTAACCTCAAAAGGAGCGTGCTTATCGAGAGCCAGACTGAGGGAGGAGGACAGGTACGACACTCTGTCATCAATGGACGATAGGTAGGAGGAAGGGTCATTGATGAGAGTAGTGACCGAGTGCCTAAAGTCGTCTAGATCAAAGGTAGCATAAGAGCGCACAGGTCTCGCCGGTTTAAAGTATTCAGTATACGAAAGCTTATAGGTAGGGCTAGTTATGTCATGACCAGCAATGAAGGGACAATCCGATTTTGTGTAGGATAGAACTCGTTCAGCACTGTCGACAATCATGACGTCGAGCCACGAGTCCGAAGATGCCGTGTGGTGCGTTGGGCCCGAAGGAACGAGGTAAAGATGACGAGAAGATATGAGATCAAGCAGGGAAGAGGCCTCAAAATTTGACTTATTAAGGTCGCAGTTCAGGTCCCCCATGACGATCACCGATTTGTAAGCATGGAAGAAACGATCAAAGTCGGCTAGGAAGAGAGCAAAGAAAGCGGCTTTTGATCTCCGGTAGACAATTGCAGCTAAGATAGGAGTGCCGAGTGAGAATCTTATCTCTAGAATAATGTATTCGGGATCATCGATGGAGAGACCTGGAGAGCGAGCGAGAACCCGGACCTTCAGGGAATTGTGCACGTAACACGCAACGCCCCCACCCATCCGGCCCACACGATCATTTCGAATAAGTGTGTACCCTTCAAGCGCCACCATAGAGTCAGTCACCTTATCCTGCAGCCAGGTTTCGGTGCCCGCTATAAGGTGGGCAGGGTGATTGGCAAAATGAGCCGTAATAAGGTCTATATGGCCCGGTAGGGAGTTGGCGTTGAGGTGCGATGCAATTAACGAGGCAGAGTGGCAAGAAGGCGAGACGGACGAAGATTCTGATGGAGGAGGTGGCGAGAGAGGTCCCGACCGTCAGCAGGGCCCATCGAGGTCTGATAGCGCGTTAATAGTAATGATCTCTCCTTTATCCTCCCTCCTGGCCCGAATGACGCCATTTCGCACCCAGACATATTTAAAGCCTAAGGCCTTAGCTTTAGGACGTACCTGCCGCAGTAAAGAGTACGTAGTAGGCGGGAGCATCTCATTAACGTCAATCGATGCAGAGAAGGAGGCGGAGAGGCCAGAAAACAGTTTTGAAACCTCGATGCGGCCATGCTTCCTTTTCGAGTCGATGACACAATTACGAGCCAGACTAGTCTTCAGCGTAACGACCAGTGAAGCGCATTGGAGTCGCTGTGGAGCCTGGCTAGAAGAGTGAGGAGAGGAAAAAGAGGAAGAAGGAGGAGGGCTTGAGGCCGTCGCTAGGGGTGCACGGGCGCCCCCAGTTCGAGAACCAGCCATCCTTCTTATTCCAATTATATCAGGCAACCAACAGGCGGCCCCAAGCGTTCTGAAAACGAGGGAAATGATGTCATCATCGGAAAGCTGGGTGCCCAAAGGGACGCCGGAGACAATCAGCTCCCTAGCCGCCCTAGAGTCAGGACGCGGTGGGGTCGCGAGCCGCTGCTCTAGAGCAGTTAGCCGGCCGGAGACCCCACCGGCTGCAGACTCCAGAGCAGCCAGGCGAGCATCATGCTCATTTACCCTCTCCGCAAGATGGCCGAGTGCATCAATCTTGCTAGAGACGTCGCCGATGGCGGCCGAAGTGGTCCTCTCGAGGCTTGAGACAAGAAAAGTGAGGCGATCGAGCTTCTCAGAGAGGGATTGTTGTTCAAACTCTCTGGATGGAGCAGTTCCGAGAGGATTCACCACAGCAGACATCGGCACGTCAGAAGCAAGACCGCTACTAATTAGCGACGTAGCAGTCAGCGGTGGGCAAGGAATCAGGCACACCTGCGGAGAGGGAGACGCTTGGCCGAGGCGATAGTAAGGAAGAAGCAATGACGGTGATAGTAGTAGTTGTAGCTGTCGTAGTCGTCAGAGTCGTAGAAGTTACAGTTGGGATAGCAGTGGGGAAGGGAGAAGGAGAGGGAAAAGAGGAAGAGTGAGGGATACAAACGGAAGGCGCGTTCGCACTTACCGTAGCGGGTTCAGCAGATGCTAGAGCATGAGTAGCGGCAGCGGTGGATTCATGCGAACCAGCCTGAATCGCAGTTTCTGCGATGTCCCGTTGAAGGCTTGCCTTCTGCTGGAGGTAGATTTTGACAAGATCCGGAACGGATGACTTGCAGCATTCCCGAGAGGCCGGCCGCGAGATATAGTCAACAGCACAGCTAGGGTGGAAGCTGAACAGACAGGTCTGGCAGGTGATTTTGGCCTGTACCACTCGGCGATCGCACTTCCCGCATTTAACCGCATCCATGTTTAACAGCCAATCGTAGCGAGGATCCAGCGGAAAGGCGCGAAGGCAAGATGAGAAGGCGATAGATTAGGACTAATGAGCCTTTGAGGTTAGATGTAGCCAGCAGTTAGAAGAAGTGCAGTAAGAGCGCATGCACAGGGATTGCTCGGCTTTGCAGATGAAAATTAGCGAAATAGAGCAGCTAAGCAAAGCCTGAAGCAGAAAGAGAATGCCCGAAGGCAAAGCGCGGCAGTAAAAATTCTCGGAAAAGACAGAGCCAAAAAGTGTGTGACAGGTGTTACTTACGTGCGCACGCAGAAGAGAGAGAGAGAGAGAGAGAGAGAGAGAGAGAGAGAGAGAGAGACGATTCTCGGAAAATCGAGGAATTCCAAGGAAAACCGACCTAATCGGAATCGAACGAGACCCGAAGGACGGGGTAAATTCTAAGAAAATCCGAATTGTCCATCTGTCGACATAGGCGGTAAGCGGTTGTCTTTTTCCTGCGACCGAGCGGGCTGAGATGCTACCCGCAATCGTAACGGGTAGCCATAGCCAAGTAGATTTTTCATTTCGAGCGGGCTCAGCGCGCCAAGGTCCCGTTTTTTCGACTCGTTGTTGTTTATCGCATTTTCATTTGTTACATCTTTTTTTACTATTCTTGTAAATATTTTTATTGTTATTAATTTTCATACGGCTGCTTTTCTTTTTTTGCATTTTTACAAATCCCCTCCTCTACCATATACTGTTCTAGTTGGACCGATTCCTTTTTCTTTATTTAACCCTTTCGCTCCGGCACACATCAGCTGTGCTTTTCGTACAGGTATCACTTTTCATACAGGAACTTGTTTCAATTTTTATGCACCAGAGGTGTTTTTTTACGGGAGTTTGTCTCCTTTTTGCAAATATTATAAATTTATTTAATTTAGGCGTGTTCACTAAAGCGCAATAAGAATTAACTGAGGCGCGCTTTTATGAACACAGCCTTCATTTTATTGTAAATTTATTCAATTTGGGCGCGTTTAGTAAAGCTCATTTAAAAATTAAATTTTATCATATATAATTTAATTTTGGCGCGTTGCAAGAGCGTGTTCAATACTTAATTTTTCAGTACGCTTTATTAAACGCGCCAAAATTAAATTTTATAAGATCGAACCAGAGTTCTATAAACTATTTATTTAATTAGACGTGTCTATTGAAGCGCGTTTAAAAATTAACTGAGGTACGTTTTTATGATCACAACCAGAATTTTATTCTAAATTTATTGAATTTTGGCGCGTTTACTATACCATGTTTTAAACTTTCTTGTAATGGTATACAATTTAATTTTGGCGCATTTAATAAAGCGTATTGAAAATAGTATTTTTCGATACAAGAGCCCAAAGTGGGTCTTTCCCGCATGGGGGAAACTAAAACTCGCTACGCCCGGGCGCCAATTCCCCATTCGCGGAAGACCAGCTTTGGGTTCATGTATCGAAGTCTATTTTTCCTAACGACCAGCGCAAAACGAGAGAATAGGGAGATGATACTCTCGACGAGTTCGATGTTCGTCCATCACACGAGTCGAACAAGATATGATTATTTAAATTTTAGGTTAGACAAGAGTTGACAGACGTTGTTTGTTTGTTTGTTTGTTTGACGTTGTTCATGTAACGTGCGGGAAAATACAGGAAGAGTGCGGGAAGAATGTTTTTTCCGAACGCATTAATGTATGTGGGAAAGAGGTGCTTTGCGCACGGAAATGGCGTGCGCAAAGTTGAGTTTTGCGCTCGCCGTTAGGAAAATTAAATTTTGAACACACTCTTGCAACGCTCCAAAATTAAATTATACACCATTACAATAAATGTTTAAACGCTTTTTAGTAAACACGCCAAAATTCAATAAAGGGTATAGCCGAATAAGGGGGTCAAAAGTGCCCCTAAACCAAATTACATGTACAATGGGTCATTCGATAGCTTTTCGAAAAAGATTCATTTGTGCCAAATTTCAGCTCTGTATCTCAACCTGGGGGCCAGTAATGGCCAAAATTCGAAAATCTTGTTTTTGCCCAATTTGGCCCATGCTATGGTGAGAAAAAATCAGAAAAAAATCAGAGACATTTCGGTTACAGGGACACATATTACAGAATTTTTACAGATTTTTTAACCCAAAATTGAAGTCGTAAAAAATCAAAAACGAAAAAAAATTTCGAAAAATGCCCATTTCGAATTGAAGGAATCGCGGAACTATAATCATATTTTAATAGGAAATGCATATTCATATTACTATTGTTCATGAATTTTTTCAGATTTTTTGGTTTGGTGCGCCATAGTTAAAAAAAATAAAAACCAATATTTACGCCGAATTTCACGTTTCAAAATTAAATATTTACATGAAAACTTTAATTTAAAAACTTTTCTCAACGAAATAAGTGATTTATGATATTTTCGACGTATCAACATTTAATGAAATTGCATAAGAAATAAACGAAACTAACTAAACGCGATTAGCCAGAACCATGCGGCACGATTTATACCTTCACTTGTACGTTACTTTTCAACGGCGTCGGTGGCGCAGTCGGTAAGCATTCGGACGTTGAATCGCTGCAAACTTTTTGGCGTGGGTTCGAATCCTCGATCTATCATTTTTTTTTTCTTCATAAATTGTATATTTCTCTCAATTGTCAATTATACAGAATTGTACTTGGGTTGTAATAACAACTATTTAATCTTTTGTTGTTGCCTTTTCCTTAAGATACGAATTCTACATGTTTTGTCCATCCAAGGAAGATTGCTTTCTAGCCATTAATTACCATCGAATGATTGTATTGTCCAAAATACATGTAACTTCAATGTCTCAAGTATGAGTTGTTATTGATTAAAGAAATTATTGTATGTTTTATTACTTCTCTATAAAAATGCTTATAGTTCAAGTGTGAGATCGACGCCGGGGTAAGGATTTTGTATGATAGATTAGTAACGACTTTATCTAATATACAACGAAAACGCACCAGACATAAATAAGTTTAATAAATTATTGAAACTTTGCAAATATAATAGCAGAGTTAGAGTTTTCCAGTTTTTTGAATGCGGAACAAAAACAAAAAAAATAAAGGCCTTAATATAAAGAATTTTGCTCAGTAGTAACCGACATTGAAGTTACATGTATTTTGGACAATACAATCATTCGATGGTAATTAATGGCTAGAAAGCAATCTTTCTTGGGTGGACAAAACATGTAGAATTCGTATCTTAGGGAAAAGGCAACAACAAAAGATTAAATAGTTGTTATTACAACCCAAGTACAATTGTTCAAAAGACCGATTTTTATAAAAGTACTTTAGGGCAAGCTGCAATATGGTTAAGCATTTGCAAATAAATATTGATTAAATATATCTGTATAATTGACAATTGAGAGAAATGTACAATTTATGAAGAAAAAGAAAAAGAAAAAATGATGGATCGAGGATTCGAACCCACGCCAAAAAGTTTGCAGCGATTCAACGTCCGAATGCTTACCGACTGCGCCACCGACGCCGTTGAAAAGTAACGTACAAGTTAAGGTATAAATCGTGCCGCATGGTTCTGGCTAATCGCGTTTAGTTAGTTTCGTTTATTTCTTATGCAATTTCATTAAATGTTGATACGTCGAAAATATCATAAATCATTTATTTCGTTGAGAAAAGTTTTTAAATTAAAGTTTTCATGTAAATATTTAATTTTAAAACGTGAAATTCGGCGTAAATATTGGTTTTTATTTTTTTTAACTATGGCGCACCAAACCAAAAAATCTGAAAAAATTCATGAACAATAGTAATATGAATATGCATTTCCTATTAAAATATGATTATAGTTCCGCGACTCCTTCAATTCGAAATGGGCATTTTTCGAAATTTTTTTTCGTTTTTGATTTTTTACGACTTCAATTTTGGGTTAAAAAATCTGTAAAAATTCTGTAATATGTGTCCCTGTAACCGAAATGTCTTTGATTTTTTTCAGATTTTTTCTCACCATAGCATGGGCCAAATTGGGCAAAAACAAGATTTTCGAATTTTGGCCATTACTGGCCCCCAGGTTGAGATACAGAGCTGAAATTTGACACAAATGAATCTTTTTCGAAAAGCTATCGAATGACCCATTGTACATGTAATTTGGTTTAGGGGCACTTTTGACCCCTTTATTCGGCTATACCCTTTACAATAAAACTCTGGCTGTGTTCATAAAAGCACGCCTCCGTTAATTTTTTACGGGCTTCAGTAAACGCGCCATAATTAAATATTAATTGTTTATAGAACTCTGGTTTGGTTTTATAAAATTTAATTTTGCCGCGTTTAATAAAGCGTACTGAAAAATTATAATGGTAATCTTGAGACACTACCGTGTCTCTTGATGATATACATAAATCATAATAGCACATTACGATACTCGTGCGCACGTAGGTCATCCCGCACGAGCGAAGCGAGTGACCTACTTTGCGCACTCGTATCGTAATGTACTATTTTCTACTAATCGTAAGTGCGAAAAGTTCGAAAAATTGAGCGGTACTGTGTGGGTGGGTGGAATGGGCGGAGGAGACTGGGGGGGGGGGGCGGCGGAGCCCGCCGCTTAAAAGAAATAGAAATTTAAAAAAATACATGTTTTTTATTAATTATTTCACTTAATAATATTAATCGTTACATTGCAATTAAGAAATTGTACGTTTTTTAAAGAATTCAAATCAACCGCGTTTACATATGCATTTTTGTTCCGATCAAGATTTTTACTTTTAATATTCGACATATTTTTATTGTTTTCATGCGTATTTTGTTCTAATGGTATTTCGGGACTCTCGGGAATCACGATTGGTGTAGGGAAATCTTCGCTTATTACATTATTTTCTGAGGGATTCGTGTACAATGTGTTATCGAAAGTGTGAATTTCTTCGTTAGCTATCGTAGATTCATTCATTATATTATTGAATTTTAAACGCTTTGAATTTTTCGATGTGGATGGTATTGCGCTCTCAATCTGACGGCTAATTTTGTTTTTGTTTGACACGGAGTCTTCAATGTAACCTTCGGCAACTGAATTTGATTTCCATCCTCCGTGTCTTTTTAATGCGGTGATGTCTGCTCCTGCGTCAACAAGTATTGTAGCAGATGACCGTCGGAATGCATGGCCTGTGTAGCGATGAGGATTTTCTAGTTTTAGAAATTTGGCTATCTCTTGAGGTACACTACCAACTTTGTTGGTACCAAAGGGCTGTAAAACACATCTTCCGGCTCTGTACGTTAGAAATAATCTATCTGTTTTTGAATTAACTGGCCTCTGTTCCATGTATCTCTTAGCTATCGTATAAAATTCTCCAACTGCTGTGAAAGTCCCGTCGATTTTCGTTTTTGTTTTTTCTAATGTTACTAATAAAAATGTCTTATGATCTTGTATGTTATTCATGCATAAATTTGTTAATTGTTCTCTCCTACAAGCACTAGAGAGACCGATAACTAAAATTGCCTGTAAAGAATTTTTATTGTATGAAATTCATGAAATAATGAAATTAAAGTGTAATGATTAATTGAAAAAATATGTATATATATACTTTCATTACAAGATATTGTGCATCCGGTGCTTCTTTGAGAAATTGCGATACATCATTTGTTGTAAATACACTAGATTTTTTCGGTTTATATCCTGCATTATTTTTTGTTGGAAATTGAAGTACTTGTGAATAACTACCGACATCAATATTATCGTAAGCTTTAATTGTCGTTTTAAGCATGGAAAATCTAGTTCACAGTGTCGGTGTAGCGTATTTTGCAGATATTTCGTTAAAATAAACTAACAAAACGTTATCTGCGAATGATTTTGTTTTTTTTGTACTACGCCATTTTTTGAACTCGTTATATACTTTTGTATATTTCTGTTTCGAAATAGCTGGCAACGAATTTAAGGCGATGTTTTTTGCTGCTTTAAGCATTTCTGGTGGCAAATCATCGGATACATCGTCACTATCACTATCACGATCACTAATTGATGCCATGCTTTTTCACTACACACTTTAACGTAAATACGCGTAGCAACGAAATACACCCTGTCACGTTTGCTGTTAAATATTGAAAACAAACAAGACCGTAACGCCTTTATATGTATATCTATACATTGTGACGTGGTATTTCGCGAGGCTCGGGCAACCACACCACGTGCACTTTAATTGCTCTGTTGGGCGCCAGCCAGGATTCGCCTGGCGGTGTTGGGTGCTGAAAATCTTTAGAAACGGGGAATCAGGAAAAAGAAAACTCCCGAACCCGTTAAACAATAAATAACAAAACCGGATCGGCCGGGCTATATTTAGTAACAATTTGAACCAAGCATACAAACGAATTTACTAGTTCGCCAGTATAACCGTTAGTTCAAAAATACAAGATGTCGGCCGGAATACGTCCGGATCACACTCTCTCTCTCTCTCTCGTTCACTCTCGCACTCACACTCTTCAACATTAAAATTTCGAGAATCACAATTTAGTTACTCGGACTTAACATTTGGGACCTTCCGGAGAAGCCGGTCGGTTTCCCCTGGGCACGTTACCGCGAGCCGGAATCCCGAATTCCGGGCGAGCCACGTGGAAGAGAGTCGGTTACTCTCCTCCCGGAATCGTTCAAATTCGACCGGGCGACCGGGACGCGGTCGAACTAACCGGTACGGATCGAAAACGTACGATAAATGACACAAAACGAAAAGTCGGAGACGCCGGTAAGCGTCACTCACCCCTTTACAATAACGAAGGAACCTCGCTCGTTCCTTGTATGATTCGAGGAGGATCGTTGGTCCTTAAAATGGCGCCGGGCGGTGGCCAGGGAGGCGGCGGTCTTGCCTCACCGATGTCCAGCACAGGAATCCCGATTTCGTCGTCTTCTTCCCGAGATCTACCGGTAGTCCGGCTGGAGGGGGATAACGATCCGTATCGCAGCGCTGAAATCGTTCGTTGCCTCTGAGTTGTGCTGCCCTCGGTACTACGGGCGATCTCCTTATCATGCGGGAAGATACGAAATCCGGATCGTCAGTGGAGTTCTTCCGGATGTCATTCCGTGGAGGATCTCCGAACAGGAAGGTCGGAGTTCTTCTTGTTCGGGCCGGAAGCTGTTCTATCCGATTTCTTCTGATTTCGGATTACGGTAGGATGGATCCTCTTCCATCGGCGACGTTAGCAGTTCGGCGATGTTTAAATATCCCTCCTGGTTAAGATGGCGATGGTCCTAGTCGGCCTGGTGAGTCGACGATACTTCCCCAGGCTAGTGGCGTACCGATCCTCGATCGATACCGGCACGTGTGAGTGACCAGACGAAACGTTTTGTGAAATAGAAATAAAAGAACGTAAGTCAAGATTGACTGATTAGGTTATGGTGCCCAGGGGTAACGACGTGCTTCTTCGTTTACACGGGATTCTCGTTAGATTCCCGTGCTGGACATTTTCCCGGATATTCCGGAAAGGTTCCTTTAAGAGGACCTCCGGATAATTCTCAAAAGATTTGGATGGGGTCCGTAAAAACCCCATCACACCATATACATTCCCGCACGCTCAGTTACAGGGTTAATAGCGAGTGCGAAAATGGTAATTTGCGAATGCAAATGCGTGCGCAAACTTGAACTTTGCGCACGATCGTAGGAAAAAAATATAGACGGCCCTGGGCCTTACGTCTGTACGGGAGCGTCTTAATTGCCTAAGGCATAGCAAACCAATGAGGCGTCACTGATGCGGACAGAATGCTTTTGAGTATATACGTAGGTTGAAGCTATGTATAACGTGCTTCGGCTGTTTTTCATGTGCCCGCACCTAGTTCGATCGAGAAAAGATACACGTTAGCGCTCGCTCCCAATTCATACATGAACTTGTCTCGAGACACTACCGTGTCTCTTGATTCTATCTCATTTTCCTAAAAGAATTTATTACCTAAAATACCATCTGCTGGTATTGGAAATCTTTCGGAACTATGTAGAAATCAGTTGGTATCGAATTTACTTGAATTATGCACTTGCCTAAAGTTTTAGTGCTGCCTTTAATGATACCGTTTAATTCATAAATCGGTATGGGAAACGTTATAACGTCCGATTTAAGTTTAATTTCTTTTATTAAATTAATTTCAGTTCCACTATCTATCAGGAAATGTGCATGTTTATTTTTTAGACTTTTTGATTTTAATATTATCAATGGAGGCTGATGATGAATATTTATTTCATGTTTGATATTAAAAGTTTGGATAGGCTTTATTTGCTCTCTTGACTCTCGCTTCGCGTCACGCTTTTCCGCGAAGCCTATCCTTATTTTTTCTTATATTGTTACAACATCATCTGTTTTAATATTTCTTTTACGCGAATCAGGTCTACTTCTCTAAAAATTCTAAATTTCGAGAATTTTCATTTAAATATATATTCGTATTAGTGGAAAGAAATTCTGTAAAATTATCTTTTTTATTCTGAAAATTATCCGAATAATGGAAATCGTTTTCATTATCACGTGAATTGCTACCATCGTCTCGAAATCTTTCGTATCTGTCCCTAGGATTATCATGTTTGTCTCTATAATAATTTCTTCGTCCACCACGGAAATGACTGAATTATTCGCGAGGATTACCAGGATAATAATTAAATTTTTCATGAGAATAACTTTGTACGTCAAAGGAATTGTATCTATTTCTACTGTCTTGAGAGTTTTTCTGTCGTTTATATTTTTGTAATTCCCAACAATTTTCTGTTTTATGTCCTATTCTGTCGCAACGTACAAGTGTCTCTTTTATATGTGTCATTTAAGGAATGCGTTTCTGTAAATCTAACTTTGAATGTTTCTATTGCCGAATTGGTGTTAGATAATTTTCATTTTTGTATTTTTTGTAATTGTCGTTCTATTGCAAAAGCCATATCTGTTGCGATTTCAAATGTTTTGGGATTTAGGATCATAATTAGGTGGTGAATTCTGTCACCTAATCCGCGAATAAATGTTTTTTTTGCTAACTCCTTTATTCCTGCTATTCGTGCAGTTAATAATTTTTCGTTGGTTTTCTTATTGTATGTGTTTTCTACCATTTTCAAAATTCTTTTTAGTATTCTTTGGATTCTATGTGTATAATCTAATACCAATTCATTATATTGTTGCCTACAACTTTTTAATTCAATTTCAAGATCCGATATATCTAAATTCTCGCTAAATACTTTTCTAAGGTCATTTAGTAATTCCGATAGGGTGTTATAGGTTTTGTTAAAAATTTGTTATCTCGCGCTTCCTGTCAGTTTCAAGGATACTACTTTAATACATTTCGTCCTGTCCGATATTGATAGAATTGTTTGTGCCGTCTCGAAAATTTCGCAAAAGTCTTCGATGGGCATATTGTATCCATCGAATGTGGAAATATATCCATTAATATCTTCAAAATTAATTGTAGATGTTGACATAGCTGGATTGCGTACACTTTGGCCTTCATTTACCATTTTGCGTGGTTTTTGGTAAAAATTTTAAGGTAAATGTCGCGAAAGATGTCAAAATAATTATTTCTGTAAAAATAATTTTATTTCTGTATTTTGTTATTATTATTTTTTTAAATCAAATTTCAATCTTAAGAATTTAAAATTCAAAACAAAAATGTTAATTCGAAGTCGAAATTCGGAAAAGGTCAAAAGTGAACAAAAATTAAGTCAAATAACTCGAAATCTAATAATTTCAGAATTAAAAAAAGGTCAAACTCAATGAAGTCAAAATTCACAAACGTCAAAATTAAGGAAAAAGTCAGAAATGAAAGAGTCAAAAAATCAAACATTAATATCACTTTTCCAGTACTACTCTGTATACTGTATAGGGTGGCCATAAAGTAAGTATCACTTTCAAAATTCGATATCTCAGACACTGTAAGAGAAAACCCTATAATTATGTATATCATTTTATTCGGAGTAAAGTGGGATTTCTTCCTAAATTTTTTCAGATGTTTTAGTGCACTTTGAAAAATCACTTTTTGACCATATTTCCTGATTCTACTCGATTTATCGCAAGTATGAATATTTTTGGCCAAGGTGACATTCAAATTAGATTATGATAACATAATCTGAAGAAAACGCAATGCCTCACGATGAGCTTGTTACAATAATTGTCATTTTTAATTGATTTTTTTTTATGAAGAAAGGCTTCACTTAGTTCGATTCATCAACTCAAATCTGGATAATGCAGAAATGATAGTGTAGATTTTTTGAGCGCAAAACTTAAGCTCCATCACCGCGACAAGGTGGAAGCCCGTCGATGGAGGTTTTTTGTTGGTTATTTTCGTTTTTGTTCTTTTTTTCTATTGTTTTTCTTTTGAATTTTTGGTTTTCTTCCTCATTTTTTATTACTTTTTTTTGCTTAAATTTGCTTTCAATTTCGTCCTAGTTGTGCAACATTTGTTTGATGCGTCTCCCTTCATTTCCAATAATGCGTTCCAATCGTAGGACTTCTATCGCAACTGCAACTGGAAACTCGGTGAGCCACTTCCCGATAGAATGGCCGGCTCGATCACCAGACTTGTCACCCGCGGACTTTTGGCTTTGGGGCAACTTACAGTCAAAACTTTTTTTAAGCCATCCCCAGCCAATCGATGCACTTAAAAACAGCATAACACTTGCCGTCCAGACAATCCTCTCCGAAATGTTGTTTGCTGCTGCGTCCAATACTGTCCCATGATTGGAACACATGATTGAAAATGAAGGGAGGCGCACTGAACAAATTTTGCACAATTAGGACGAAATAAAAGCAAATTTCAGAAAAAAAGAGTAATAAAAAATAGTGATATAACCAAAAATTCAAAGGAAAAAGTAATAGAAAAAAAGAACAAAAACGAAAAAGAGAACAAGAAGCTCCATTGACGGGCTTTCACCTTGTCGTGGTGGTAGAACTTAAGTTTCGCACTCAAAAAATCTACACAATCATTTCCGCATTAGTCAGATTTGAGTTGATGAATCGAACCAAGGGAAGCCCTTCTTCATCGCTAACCTTTAAAATTATTCATAACGTTAGTGCATAATTTAATATTTTTCTGATAAAAAATTAATTGAAATTGACAATTATTGTACCAAGCTCATCGTGAGGCATTGCGTTTTCTTCAAATTATGTTATCATAATCTAATTTGAATGTCATCTTGGCCAAAAATGTTCATAATTGCGATAAATCGAGTAGAATCAGGAAAAATGGTCTTTAAGTGATTTTTCAAAATGCACCAAAAAATCTGAAAAAATTTAGGAAGAAATCCCATTTTACTCTGAATAAAATTATATATATGACTATAGAGTTTTCTCTTACGATGTCTGAGATATCGAAGTTTGAAAGTGATACTTACTTTATGGCCACACTGTATATCAACCCTTTATCGGGTAATGTTGACCTCAAGCAACATGTGTTTCTAGCAACTTGCATGTGAAAGAAATTCCATTTTTTGCTCTTTTCTTGCACTGATCCTCTCAAGCAACATTCAATTCAAACATATCTACAGTCAGAACTTTTAGAGCTTCTACAATTTATTACCAGATGAAAGTGTAATACCATGCTGTATCAGCTGTTCTAAAAGCCAAGCACCACATGTTAATTATTGTGTTCTGTGTGCCAAAGTAAGACAAAAATAAAAACGAAACTTAGTTGTAATTGGTGTGAATGCTTCATAACAGCTTTGCAAGGTATTTAAACTTTTATAAAGTATTATTTTCTTGCCTAAATGATTATAAATGTACATGTTGCTCACAAGCATCATTGCCTGCAGCAGGACCTGCTTTGTTTGTAGGTTATGTAATGTTTACAGTGGTGAAATGTTATTTATATCGAAATATTAGATATGGATCCAGATGTTTTTTATGATACAAGAAAACGTCCAAGGACAATTATTTCGCCATAGAAACCTTGCTTATCTGATGTTGATAAATCAGATGAAGAACCAGAGATATTTGCTGGCAACAGTGATAAGGATCCTGATTTTACACCAGAACTGAACAGAAGAGGTTCCTTGGTGATACCGGAATCTGACTCTGATTCAGAAGAAGAATTTTTATGATTTACTGATGCTACTCCTGATGGAGGAGATACAGATAATAGGAGGCCCCAACAAGAAAGAAGAGGGAGGAGGAGGAAATATATTTGGATAAACGAGGACATCTCAAACCATAACACAGAGGTGCAACCAACAGAATTCATTGTGGATGATGATAATACTCGCCTTGAATATTTTAACACGTTGACTGCCACGAGTATTTCCAATGAAGTCTCCTTCAGGCACCTCTGTGCTGGTCGAAAAGCCCATTATATAATTTTCAATTACCGCGTACTATAATGTCACGAAACAATTTCGAATCACTACTGAGTAACTTTCATTTTGCCGATAATATGTCGATTGCCTGTAATGGTCGACTTGGGAAAATACGTCCACTTTTCGACAAACTGGAAAAAAAGTATCAAGAAATATTCACGCCTGGAGAACAGATTGTTATTGATGAAACGTTGATTCCATGGCGTGGAAGACTCATCTTCAAATAATATATACCAAATAAAGCACACAAATACGGGATCAAATTATTCAAACTATGCTCAAGCACGGGATATACATGGGCAATGAAAATTTACTCTGGTAAATCAGCTGATGGTGTTAGAGAAACAGGATTGGCACAAAATGTATGTCTACAGCTTGCAGAGAAACTTTTCTACCAAGGACGAACGTTATACGTTGATAATTTTTACACGAGCTATGAATTAGCGATATCATGCCTAAATCGCAAGACCCATGTAGTGGGAACACTTAGGAGTAACAAAAAATTCATGCCAAAAGATATTCTTCATTGCAAACTAAGAAAAGGAGAGATGGTATCCAGGGAAGGTGATAACGGGATTGTCGTACTTAAATGGAGAGATACACGGGATGTTAGAATTTTATCGACGAAACACGCTCCCATCATGGTACCAGTTGCGAAATAAAATCGTAAAATTCGTGCTGTTTCTCCAAGCCAACAGACATCTGCAACATTGAAACCAGTAGCTGTTGTTGAATATAATGAAGGAAAGTGTGGTATCGATTATTCCGACCAAATGGTTTCTTATGCCACCACAATTAGAAAAGGAATCAAATGGTACAGAAAACTTGGCATTCAATTACTTCTGGGAATTTCTGTTGTAAATGCTTTGACCGTTTATAAAATAGCAACAAAGAAGGATGTAAATATTAGAAGATTTAGAGAAATATTAGCTGCAAAATTATTAGGGTTGTCTGAAGATATAAAAAATCCTTGTTTTCAACAGAGTCAGTATAATATTTCCGTTCGGAAAAATGATTCCGGAAGAAGCATTAGACGTACATGCAAACTATGTTACGCAAATAAAAGACAACAAACGGACCGATCAGAGACACGGCAGAATGTAAAGAAAACAACAACTTATTGTCCAAATTGTCTTGACCAACCTCAACTTTGTATTGTATGCTTTAAAGATTACCATTCTAAATCATTTCCTTAATAAATCATTTTCGTATTACATTTATAACAATTAAATAGTTTAATTACTTTCATTGGAATATATCTTTACAATTTTTTTGTTTTTACAAAACAATCGAATAAGCGTTACCCGGATACGGGTGACGCGGCCCAATCAGAAACTTTGCCGGCACTCGGATATGGGTGACGCGGCAGCCAACGTGTTAAGAGAAACTTTGACACTAAGTTGATGGACAAAATAGTTAATGGAACTAATTTATACTCTGTGCAACAGACAACAGTGTCCGTCAACACCAATATAAGTGAAATTGAACAGTTTTGTGGTGCTCTCCTGTATATGAGAGTAGTTACGATGCCTTCAGTAGAAGACTATTGGGCACAGGCAACTAGATGTGAGAAAATTGCGAGCTTATTTAGTTGGAAACGTTTTCAGAAATTGCGGAGGTTTATACACTTTGCAAACAATGAATTGGAAGGTAATTCACAGGACATACTTTTTAAGATTTGTCAGTTTTGGATTCAGTTGTTCAAAATTGCCGCAAACAACAACAAGAAAATGAACATTCTATCGATAAAATGATAGTGCCTTACAAAGGAACAAGGGCAGAAAATCTTACAAATATTGTCCGACAATATATTCAAAACAAACCGAGCAGGAATGTCTGGGATCATTTATGATTTTCTTTCCTACACTGGAAAAGGAATGATTACCGACCTCACAGATGAGGAAAGGGCATTTGGAATTGGTGGACGAGCGGTCATCGTTCCGTGTAAAACTCTTCCACAAAACATTCATGCTAGAATTTATTTTGATAATTTTTTTTGCGCACTAGACCTGCTCATCTATCTGAAACGACTAAACATTTATTCCCTGGGCACTCTGAAAAAGAATCGTTTGCATGGATGCCCAATTGAAGATGAGAAGACACTTCTGAAGCGTGGTAGAGGCAGCTACGACTTCCAAATGGATGCAGCTTCAGGCCTGATTGTAGACAGATGGGCAGATACTAAAGCTGTCTGCCTGGCTAGTTCTTTCAGTGATATTGAACCACTGTCCACTGCGAAGATATGGAACAGTACCGGAAAAAAGAAAAATGACGTGCCTTGTCTCAACACTGTATAACAATACAATAAGCATATGGGGGAGTAAATTTAGCTGGTATGCTAATTGAGTTGTTTAGAGCACCAGTGAAATCTAAACGCTGATACTTGCGATTCTTCGGTTTTGTATTGGATCTATGTGTGGTTAATGGTTGGTTGCTGTATCGTCGGGAGACTGCTGACGACAAGATGTCTCTGAAAGCGTTTTTGTTGGACATTGCAAACGACCTGATGGCAGCAGGGAAGAGAAAGGTGGAAAGACCTTTACTACATGAAGCTGCACCACCCAAGAAGAAAACGGCAACTGTTCCTGTTCCTGTTCAGGATGTGCGTTATGATGTGTAACGTGGCGTTTCGCACGCTACGTTACAAGTGATATTTCGGAACATACCCCTCCAGAGGAGACGTCAAGTTGGTTGGATCGGTATGTATTTTGGCTACGGAATCGTGTAAAGGGCTAGATCCCTTAGGCTAAGCTTAGGATACGTTTAGATATAAGATAGCGATAAGCGGCGTATAGGGGAAGCCATAGGATACGATTGGTTCGTCTTGTCGATCGGAGAATAACCAGCCAATAGGGCACTCACCATTGGGATCACTCGCCATCGATCAACGAACATCTGTTGAGACATCTGTTGGATCCTCGGGGAGTTTCGGAATCTGTGGGACTACACAGTACCGATTCCTAATTAGTGGCAGCACCTTCCGACCACCCAAGGAGTGCACGATCGCGCAGACGCAGCCACGCGCCGAGGATCGAGACGATGAAGAAGAAGAAGATCTTCACTTCTCCTTTGGACGGCGTCACGACACGAGGACTTGTGGAAGCCGACATTTTGGACGCATTGAGCCCAGAGATTCTTTTCTTTGATACGTTGGAGTTCATTTCGGTATTTCGGTTGGTGAGTGCCCGCGGACTTCGTTTGGTTATAGAGCGAGCTTTTCTCTCGACCTTAGAGTTAGTGGGGAAGAGAGAGAGCTGCGCTACGATTTAGAAAGATTGGTTCGGTCGGTTGGGTGAAAACCACGTTTTCCCCACAACCGTTAGAGCCACCATCTTGGTTTCGGTGCCTGTGTGGCTTACGAACCCAGATTGGTTTCGAACATTTTCGGATTTGGCTTCCCCCTTTCTTTCTTTGTGTATTTGATTTGGACATAGTTGTAAATGATTATTTCCTTTTGTATTGGTTTCATTCAGATTGGTCCTTTTTGATTTTCATTTTGGTTTCGCCACCTAGTTTTTGGTTCGGTCCATTTCGGACCACGTGGCGGAACAGGACCCGAATTGTTACGGGGATTTCCCCCCCACATTATTATTGTTATTATTATTATTCATATTTCTTTTTCTTTATATTAAAGTCTATATTATTACGAATTTTGGCTTTGTTCATTTGGGGGATTTTCCTGTGGGTTGGCCATTTCTTTTCAGGTTAGGTCGGCAGTCGGCGGAGTCGTGGCGGAACCTTCACGTCCCGGAGATAAGAGATAGTCGGTTTTGGGTCTTGTAGTTTTTGGGTTGCTTCGGAGAGTCCTTTGGGACTTTTAGAAGGTTAAAAAGTCCCTGGCGCCCTTCTGGCTTTGGATCTCGCGGGAAAGGGTGTCAGTTTGTGTCGGGAAGCCGATCCTGAGGTTCCTCGGTTACAGATGGTCTTAAGCATTGGCCCGACCATGGACCCAAAGGACTATGCAGATATTGCCCTAGTGGTTATTCAACAATAAGGTGCACTAAATACAATTTAATTCTCTGTTTTGTACCAAACAGAAACTGTTTTAAAGCATTTCATACAAAACAATAAACTTTAATAGTATGTTCTTGTATGGGCAATGTTGCTTACGAGCAACATGCCCTAATTTGCATAAATTATGCTAATAAAGTTTGTTCAGTTTTTTACACTCTTGGAATGGGCATACATTGTAACGTTCCGGCAAGTCGAGCTTGTTAGAACGTTGATAACTAAAAATAAATATTTTTCTTAAGTTCAATCATCATTGATCTTAGAATTCATGATGATTGAACGAGAAATAAGTAAAATGCAACCTCGAGACGGAGAAGTACCCGATCCGAGGAAAGTAAATAAGAAAGTTCGACTCGTTCGATGAGTCGAATCAATGAATGATTAACATCAATTCATTCATCGGAATGAATTGGTGTTGGGAATTACATTAACCGGGTGAATTTATCGCGTTAACCAATGATTAATGATTGAGAATTAATAATTTGAGAACATGAAAAGCTTCATAACCTCAAAACGGATATGCATCCGTTCCGAGGAAAACAATGCAGCAGATTCGACTCATTATATGAGGAATCTGCTTGCAAATAGGAAGAACAAATTGAATTCACCAAACATTTACAATAACATTCAATGAATTACATTGATTCTCTGAAGTATTTCAAAGAATCAATGTAGAAATAAAAGACATAACCTCAAAACGAAACATGCTATGTTTTGAGGGTAAGAAAAGTCTTTTAATCAAAATTAATATTGAAAAATAATATTAATTAAAATAAAAACGAACCTCAAAGAAAGCACAATATCCAAATTATAAAGAAAGCACAGTTTTTTTTCTATTAAAGAAAGCACAAACTGCATTTACACCATGCACTATGAATGCACTTTATAGATTGCATACGCTCTCTTTTTACCTTTCTTACTCGATGATGCAACGTCAGGCAAGATGGCTGTCCTCGTTACAGCAGCGCCTGTGCTGTTTGAAAGGGCTAAATTCAAAACTCAAAATTCAAATTAAGATTAAAAGTCGGTACAACGATAAGGAGAAAAATCGTTACGACGATAACAGAAAAATTCGTTATGACTTCGGTTAAGCGGAAAAATCGTTAACCGAGAGTCAGGATACGGAATCAACTGAGGGCGTGTCTAACTGCCCCTTGAAACTCCTGAGCAGCCTATAGCAGGTGCGGATTTTGCGACTGACGGTGCGCCATTTGAATTACTCCAATGAGACACCTGAGGTGCGAGATTCAAATGAGCCAACACCGTCAGGAAAAACCAATCACAGTACAGAAACTGATGGAAAGGGAAAACAGCACTTTCCGCAAGCTCTCGAAGGAGTATATAAGGAGGTAGAATCGACTATATCCTCAGCTTGATTCTGCGATCTAACGATACAGGATCACATCTCACTAAGAGATTCTTTCGAGGATCTGGTTTAAAAGCCAGCCCCTTTAAAGAATACAAACCTTCCCGAAGGTCCCGAGAATTTCCGTTCCTGGATCATTATCCCGTACTAGCGAATTCTTGATTCCTTTGCGAGGCTCCTAGCACTACGCCTAGCTCCTCGTAAAGGATTTTAGAGGCGGAAGGCTCCTAGCACTACGCCTAGCCCCTTCTGTTTCTGAGATGAACCTAGTTCCTACCCATAATCCTTAAGAATTAAGGATTCTCGACTCTTCTGCGAGGCTCTCAGCTCTACGCCTAGCCCCTTCGATTTCTAGAGGGACCTAGTTCCCGTTTCCTTAAATTAGGGATACTCAATTCTTTTGCGAGGCTCCTAGCACTACGCCTAGCCCCTCGTAGAGGAGTAAAGAGATCGAAGGCCCCTAGCACTACGCCTAGCCCCTTCGATTTCGAGAGGAACCTAATTTCCATCTATTATCCATATCCGTAGGGATTCCAGATCCTCTCGCAGGGCTCCTAGCACAGCAAGAGGTGGGGGATAAAAGAATTCAATAAATAAAGGAAACCGGAAGTCATTTTACAGACTTCCCTTCCATTTTTTATTTGCTATTTCAGAGGAAAAGAAATTTTTATGTAACAAAAATTTACTCACCCACACCCTCATACACAATTCACATTTTAGTTCTAGCAAGGAAACTACCCGAAACCGAACTCACCGATTTTGATAATTTTTATATATGTTGTAGAGCATGAAAAAATGATAGGCACGTATTTTTTTATCTGCTAAAAAACGCTTTTAAGGGGTGAAAACCACCCCCAAAGTTGACCCCAAAAAACGTTTTTCTGATATATTTCGGCCCCTAATGAATATTTTGCGATGGGACAAAATGGAAAATGTTCCTTACGAAAAACGCTAGTTAATGGATATTTTGTTGACTATTGGGGTTGCGAACCCTATTTTTTATTTTGGAAAAACGTTATTTTTCACTGATATATCCACTGTAAAAAATCAAATTTAGCCTTAAAAAATTAGAAAAAAATATTTTTGGAAATAAATTAAAATAATTAAGTAGACATATTTCAGGATTTTGCGAAAAACCACCCCTACATTCCTTCACTACCCTTCAAGGCGAATATCCACTTATAACAATGAAAAGCATATTTCTCCCATGAAATATAGTATCTCTGCGAGCTGAATATTGTTTTCAATCAATTACGAGAGTGTAATGACATTTTCGAGCAGAAAAGAATTATGGGGTGACAAATTTCCACCCCCCCCCCCCCCCCCCAAATAATTTTATCCAGATATATCTCGGCTCCTAATGAATATTTTGCGATGGGACAAAATGAAAAATGTTTCTTGCGAAAAACGCTAATTCATGAATGTTTTTTTTTACTATTGGGGTTGCGACCCCTATTTTTTATTTTAGAAAAACGTTATTTTTCAGTAATATGTTCACTTTAAAGATCAAAATGCCTCGAAAAATGAGAAAAAAATATTTTTGTAAATGAAATAAAATAATTCAATTGACATATTTCAGAATTTTGCATAAAACCACTCCTACAAATCGTTCACTACCTTTTAAAGCGAATATTCACTTGTCACAATAACAGCACATTTCCCCCATGAAACATACTCTCCATGTGAGCTAAATATTATTTTGTATCAAGTACGATAGTGCAAAAAAGAATTATAGGGTGACAAATTTCCACCCCAAATAACTTTATCCAGATATATCTCGGCTCCTAATGAATATTTTGCGATGGAACTAAACAAAATATTTACTGTGGAATGCATGTAGTCTCGATTTTTATTTCTATAAACAGGAGCATATAGAAGCTTATGGGGTTTGTGGTGTATGGTGTAGTGGTAAGATAACCCCTTACATGTTCGTATAATTTATACTGTTAGATTTATTTGTAAGGTAGGTGACTAATTAAATGATTATTTTTTTATTTTTTTTATTATCAAACTGTAAATATGAAATAACAGAAATAATTTTATTGTAAATTATATGTTGTACATTTTCAGTCTGAAATATATTAGTCTACATGGTTGTGACAATAATGGTAATAACTTCATAGAAATGTTAAAACATAATGATTTTTTACACCATCCGCATCGTACAATAGCAATATTTCTACATCCTTCTATTTCACAATGTGTATTACAAGAATCTCCAAAACTAAAGTCTACAGGATTATCAAATGTCTCTGGTTTTTCATCAATGTAACCGCTTTTAAACCAAGAGTATTTAAAAAGATTTTTATATCTAGGAGAAGATAGTTGGTTATGAACTAGTGATTGAAGTTTGATGATGTTATTTCTTAAATGAAAATTTAAATCATGATTCATTAAAATTACGTTATCTGAAAAATGTCGGACGTAATTTTTCCAGATACGATACCCATATTGTATTTTGCCAGTAGTTCCTGTTGGTAATTTTTTCACGTTTATTACTTTATTTGCAGGCATCGTTTCTTCTATTACTCTGTCACAGTGTCCACTCCAAGAATCAACTAATAGTCCAGAGTGATCACCCACATTTGGATAAAATACTTGTTGTAACCAAATTTTAAAAAGATCTGTAATTACAAGAGATTTTTGCGAATTATTTTGATTAATTGTTGCAAAATATTACTTGAAAAAGTTTGAAAATATTTATTTGTGGTTATTTTTCCAGATTTAGATGCTTCCACGTGTACGTTATCTGCTTGAATTAAAGTTGCTCCTACAATAGGGCCAAATTGACCCGTTGGCTCCTTTAACACTAAAAAAAGTGGTGATAAGAGTTGCCCCGAGGCTGATATAAGTGGTTGTATGGTATAATTGTGTGTTGTCGATGAAACTGACTGCACCAAACACTGCACTTGCTTTTCTCCTTCAATAGCCAGTGTTCTTCCAGCGTGCATTTCTAATTGAAATCCACTTTGATCTGAATTATATAAATTTTGAACTCCAACTGCAGGTATACATTTTTTAATATCGGTTACAAATTCCTTTGCTTTATTTTCAAGTTCTGACGCACTCTCCAAGGTTTTTCTTGTAATAAATTTATTCACTTTTCTGGATACTATTCGATGACCCTTTTTAAAATTTGATACCCAATTGTTAGAAGCCTTGAATCTAAAATCTTCAAAACCAATTTCTTTTTGAGCTTGCAAAGCCCATCGACGTATATCACGATCATGAATAATAAAACCACCATCAATAGCAGCATTAAAATTGTCCACTACATATTGACAAATTTTCCCAATTTTTTCCCTGTATGTACCACCTTTATTTATCGTGTGAGCCCAACGTCGCAATTGGCTAATGGATGTTACTTTTCAAAATCTGTTTTGTACACTTTCTAGGCTCAAGTTTTTCTTTTTGCCACTTCTCCAAAATTCCACTGCTCTTTCTTTGTAATCAAAACTAAAATCTTCATTATCTTCTGTACAGAGATTTGTTGGTGCTTCGACGGGATCAGGAAAGTGGTGCTGTACTTCATCTTCAATTATTTTTGCGTCAATATCTTTGTATTCCTCTTGGAAATCTAATATCGTTGAAATTGTTTGTTGCATCCATCAATATTTTTTAAATTAATTCTGCTAACTGGATTTCTCTATAGTTTGTCGCACTCTCTTGTATTTGTAATTGTTGAAAGTACACTAATAATAAATTTATAACATTTAGAGGATTGATTTTCATTTTTAAACACAAATGAACAAACAGAACAACTCAATGCTTCGCATAAGACTGCTTTTATTCACGAATATGAATTCTTTTTATATGCGCAATGGGACTATTTATAAGTTCCACTCGTTAGACTAAAAATAAAAATCGAGACTACATGCATTCCATAATAAATATTCTTTTTTAGTTCCATCGCAAAGTATTTTTTAGGAGCCGAGGTATATCTGGGTAAAGTTATTTGGGAGTGGAAATTTGTCACCCTTTAATTCTTTTTTGCACTATCGTACTTGATAGAAAATAATATTTAGCTCACATGGAGAGTATGTTTCATGGAAGAAATGTGCTGTTATTGTGACAAGTGAATATTCGCTTTAAAAGGTAGTGAACAATTTGTAGGGGTGGTTTTATGCTAAATTCTGAAATATGTCAATCGAATTATTTTATTTTATTTACAAAAATATTTTTTTCTTATTTTTCGAGGCATTGTGATCTTTTACAGTGAACATATTACTGAAAAATAACGTTTTTCTAAAATAAAAAATAGGGGTCGCAACCCCAATAGTAAAAAAAACATTTATCAACTAGCGTTTTTCGCAAGAAACATTTTCCATTTTGTCCCATCGCAAAATATTCATTAGGAGCCGAGATATATCTGGATAAAGTTATTTGGGGGGTGGAAATTTGTCACCCCATAATTCCTTTCGGCTCGAAAATGTCATTACACTCTCGTAATTGATTGAAAGCAGTATTCAGCTCGCATAGATAGTATATTTCATGGGAGAAATATGCTTTTCATTGTTATAAGTGGATATTCGCCTTAAAGGGTAGTGAAGGAATGTAGGGGTGGTTTTTCGCAAAATCCTGAAATATGTCAACCAAATTATTTTATTTTATTCACAAAAATATTTATTTCTAATTTTTTAAGGCTAAAATTGATTTTTTACAGTGGATATATCAGTGAAAAATAATGTTTTTAAAAAATAAAAAATAGGGGTCGCAACCCCAATAGTAAAAAAAACATTCATTAACTAGCGTTTTTCGGAAGAAACATTGTCTATTTTGTCCCATCGCAAAATATTCATTAGGGGCCGAAATATATCAGAAAAACGTTTTTTGTGGTCAACTTTGAGGGTAGTTTTCACCCCTTAAAAGCGTTTTTTAGCAGATAAAAAAAATACGTGTCTACTATTTTTTCATGCTCTATAACATATATAAAAATTATCAAAATCGGTGTGTTCGGATTCGGGTAGTTTCCTGTAGGTACCGATAAAAAAGTTCGCGCTCTTTATCGATTAAAAATCCTAAGTTAGTCGCTCTTCTTTACCCGTCCAGTACACGAATCTTATTTTTAGACTGATTTGCACGCACGACCACCACAAGAGTGGGAAAAGAACTCGTGACGTCATGCGAAACGTCTCAATATAGTTAACTTGGATAATTCCAAAATTTATTCATTTGAAATTTCAATGCTTGCCCGATAAAGGGTTAGCGTAAGGCAAAGAAGCATGCAGCAATATATAGTCTAGTATGCAAGTTCTTTGTTTTTTTTTATTACCTTTTACATGTTTCCAAATTTTTAAATTTTGTAAATACTATCTTTAAGGTAAGATTCTGAAAGAAGGAAGGAAAAATACATAAATTTGTCGGTCAAAGAACTTGATTTTAAAGCAATTTATTCATGTAGTAAATAATTATACCAGAAAAGTATTACGTGCTTCATGTGCAACAATTTTTTTGTTTTGTCCGTTTCAATCTCGTTCCTCCGTATATTGTCCTTGTCCTTAGTTTTATTGTACCAGTTATCAGTTATCGTCAATTTTTTCGTCCTTCCTTCCTGTCATACTATTCTGTCATCATAATTTTAATTTTGCTGTCCTTTTGCTGATGATCGTTGTCTTTATCGTTATAATTTGTCCGTCTTCTCTTTTTTTATACTGTTTCTGTTTTTTTTTGTGCCGCTCTTTGTTTCGTCTATTTTTCATTCTGTCTATCTTGTATTTGAAATATTTGGTTTTAATTTGTAGTAGACACTGTCGATGTTATTTTTTGTACTTTTTTATTAATTTTTCTTTCTTTCCCTGTTTGTGTTTTTGTTTTATTAACTTTTTTTTCTTCGCGATTTCATTTATTCTATTCTATTCTTTTGTATTATGTTTTTTCTTTTTTTTTTATACGACTACTTGAGACACCGTATATTTGGTTTTTCCATTAAGAGGTTTCATTTTAAATGTTTAAAATAACACTTTTTTTTAAAGAAAAATTCTGACATCTTTATTCCAAATTAAAGTACAAACCCTACGATTAAGTGTGGAACACGATATCTGGTAAATTGCCACCTCGGAATTTCTGACAAATAATCATACTTTTTAGGAAGTTTTGCATCACGTTTTTGCACAAATGATTTTCTCGTAAAAATCAGGGTTACCTCCCTGCATTTCTAACACACAATCAACAAACGTACGGCGTTGTGCATGGTCTGTAGGCTTGAATTCTTGCATCAGCTGCACTTTGTACGCATGCAAGCCAAAATCTTTATGCAAAATGCGATGTAGGCTGGTTTGTGAGATCTTTAATTATTACGAACGTCTTGCAATGGATAAACCTGGGTTTATCCACGACGAGTACGAACTGCGGTCTTTTACATCACTTGGCCGTTTTTTTTAAATTCCTTAATTAGGTTCACAATTGCTGTGCGAGAAGGTGCTTCATAGCGACAAAAACACCACGAGCTCTATGAATTGTCTTCGCGAAATTTTCACCATATTTATAGTGAATTTTCACTATTTCTATTCGTTGTTGAAGCGTATATCGTTTCATTTTCTTAAATCGTATACTTTTTACTTTAGAGTTGCCTAATAAGAGCGCTGTATATTTAACGGTTCACAAATACCGCAAATTGTAAAATGAAACCTTTTAATGGAAGACCCTATACTTCATTTTTTTCAAAACTATTTTTCACACCATGTATACAGAGTGTTTGGTATAAGATCATGAAGCCGAATGGTGGTGGTAGAGGGTGAAAATTGGAGACGAAAAGTCAAATACCACTTTTCGAAATTCGGAATAATTACCCAGTTATTAATTAAAACTTCTGGCCAATCAGAATGTTCCATTAGAATTTGGTGGTCGTGACAAAAGTAGACTCGAACCTACTTGTCGTCGGAAAGAAGGTAGTAGTAGTAATAATAAAAAAAGAAGTAAAACGGTGACACCAACACATTGAAGATGTTACCACTAACACACTACTACGATTATGATATGATATCGTCGGAAAAAAGATATGTACAGGGTGTAATAGCAGTAATAATAACGTAAAAAATTAACTGACGAAAACCAAACTTTCAAATTCTTAATTTTGTTATTATTTCTACTATTACCACGACCAATACTGCTACCAATATTATCATTATTATCATTAGTGTCATTATTATTAGGATTATTGTTGTTGTTGTTATTATTATTATTATTATTATTATTATTATTATTATTATTAATCCTTTTAGTGCCGAGTGTCAAATGCGTGCCTATGCGAGAATAACCGGACGAATTTTACGATTTTACTAAGGTTTGGGAAAAAAGCTCTTAAAAACCAAACTAACAAGGAATGGTTTCCAACCCGACCTCACAGATTTTAATAATTTTTGGATATGTTGTAATACTCGAAAATATAAGAGACACGTATTTTTTTATGTGCGGTCATCCACTTTAAAGGGGTGAAAAACATCCCTAAAGTTGTATCCGAAAATCGTTTTTTTTACCATATCTCGGCTTCTAATTAATATTTTTTAATAAAACAAAGTGAAAAGTATTTGTCATAAGAAATCGAAGATATTAGGTGTGTTTATGACCCAAGGGGTTGCAACCCTTATTTTATATTTGAAGAAAACTAGATTTTTTATGCATCTTTTCTTCATAAAAACCAGGGTATGAACTGAAAAAAATAAAGAAAAGCATTTCCGTTTACTCTATCGAATATTTCAGTTGTCATGTTTCAGGGTTTTTTACGCAACTGTCCCCCAAATACCGTAAACTACCCCTTAAAATAATACATCGCATGTAAATGATGAAACAAATTTTTTTTTCTTGAGATTTATTACACGTGGAAACAGAATATAATTTATATCAAAAACAATCAATTTATAAAATTTTGTGTAATATAGTAGTATAAAAGGGGTGATAAAAGTCACACCCAGAAGTGAATTATTCAATATAACTCGATATTTATTAATATTTTTTAATGGAACTGATTAAAAATTATTTTTTAAGGGAAGATTTATGCTTTTTGATGAAAAGATTTTATACGCAACCGCCCCTAAATACCGTAAACTACCCCTTAAAGTAATACATCGCATATAAATTATGGAAAAAATTTTTCCCTCACCTGGACGATCCAAAACGGCGTCCAAAGTGAACAATTTTAACTCAATATCTGTCGGACGTTTTAACTAACAAACTATTAGTTATTGGAAAAAAATTTTAAGAATTCAAAGTGCTTAGATATTACCATAGGATACTCCACAATTTTGTCAGATTTTTAAGACGCATTTAAAGAAATGTAACACAAAAATTTTATAAATTTAAAAAAATTCACAGAAAATTCTAAAAAAATTCTAGTGTGTTCCTTTGACAATCCTAAGCTTTTTTTATATTTGTCAATTTTTTCTGAAAGTTGATAGTTTTTGAGTAAAATATCTAAATAGGCAGAAAAATTTACACGTATCGAATGTGGCAGATTTTTTTACTCAAAAAGTATCAACTTTGAAAAAAAACTAACAATTATAAAAAAAGCTTAGAATTGTGAAAGGAACACACTAGTATTTTTTTAGAATTTTCTATGAATTTTTTTAAATTTATATAAATTTTGTTACATTTTTTTAAATGCGTCTTAAAAATCTGAAAAAATTCTGGGGTATTACTTGACAATATCTAAGCACTTTTTATTCTTAACATTTTTTTCGAAAAATTAATAGTTTGTTAGTTAAAGCGTCCAACAGATATTGAGTAAAATTTTTCACTTTGGACGCCATTTTGGATCATCCAGGTGAGGGAAAAACATTTTTCAATACATATTTTTAAAGTTCAGATATCAGGTTCCCCATCTACACTGGTTTCAAGATAATTCCATAACGGCAAGTTGTCGAATAATTCAATTAAGAAAATCTTTTTTTATTTTTTCAACGTTTTTTATCTTTTAACTCCATTTTAGAGTACTAAATTTTTTTTTTCAAATTTTCAATGACACCATCTGAAAGATCATTAAAAAAACCATATTTTGTTTTTTTTTAATCGAATAATGGTCGTATAATAAATTTTAAAAAAGGAAATTGTAGCCTTAAGTCTCTAGTTTTTTAATCTGAGCAGTGAATTTTTTTAATATGAGCGGTTCACAGGTTATCGTGAAAAACCAACGGAAAAAAAATTTTCCAAATTTTTTGTCATCTTCAAAACGATCTACGGTCTTCAAAAAATGTTTTTTGATTACGCCACCACCAAGATTTTGCAAAGAATTTCTCTTTAATATGACACTTTGCTGAGCTCCATACGATAATTTTGCGCGGAGTTATCGATGATCAAAGCAAAAAAGTCATTTTTGTCTTTGATGATAGATAACTCCGAAAATAATCATCGTGCAAAGAATAGACGTAGGGTTTTGAAAACTGCAAAACATCCTTTCTAAGACGTCATTAATGTTTTTTAATGAAAACATTCTTTTTTATGTGATAACGTTATCTGAAAAAAAGGTAAAAAATTAAAAATAAGAGGATATTTGGATATTGTCGTTAATTTTTTAACCTCAAAGTGCCAAAAGAAAACCCTTAGAGTTTCAATGCGCTACGATTCTTTTTTTTTAGTGCCCCGAAATGTTAAATTTATCGTTTTTGCCGAAAATCACCATAACGAACAAATTTTCAATGTTTATTCACTTTTTCAACTTTAAAATTATCTTTTCGGCAATAATGCGTATTTTCTTTATTCAAAGACATCAATTATCGACATAAAATGAAAAAAAAATTCGATGTTTTTTTTATTTTTTCAAAATTTTTTTCAAAAATTTTTTTAACGTTGTTACGTCTAGAGTTGGGGTTTTGAATGGTAATTCAAGAGCAACTCAAGACTTAGTTTCCATTTTTTAATGGATGTAGAAAACCGATTCAGGGATAGGAAATTGTCGGAACAAACGAAATGGAAACCTATAATTTTTGGAAGAGAAGGTAGAAAAAGGAATTTGAGGATTCCTCGAGAAGAGGAATCTTGGGTCTTAGAAATGAAGGTCAAGATTCCCTATTCAGAGAATTCGTTGGATTTGGAATTAGAACATAAAAGGATCGAAAATTCCCAGACGTGGAGAAATATCTCGGTTTCAAGATTTAGTAAGGAGATCGAGGATTACCCAATTGTGGAGAAATATGTCGATTTGGATTTAAGATTTAGTAAAGAGGCCGAGGATTCCCCAATTATGGAGAAATATCTCGGTTTGAATTTAAGATTTAATAAGGAGATCGAGGATTCCCCAATTGTGGAGAAATATCTCGATTTGGATTTAGGATTTAGTAAAGAGGCCGAGGATTCCCCAATTGTGGAGAGATATCTCGGTTTGGAATATTAAGATTTAAATAAAGAGATCGAGGATTCCCCATTTGTGGAGAAATATCTCGGTTTGGAATCTTAAAATTTAATAAAGAGATCGAGGATTACCCATTTGTGGAATCAATGATGCAGCTGGAGTAATCTCGATGACGAGGGGAAAAGCACTCCTGGAGCTCCCATCGACCAGCTTAATGGAAAAAATGAGAAATAACACGAAACCGACATCCGAAATGGACAATTCCAAAAGAAAAGATCAAAATAACTTTAAAACAACTACATTTTTATTTACAAACGATAGTTCCTCCGATGAAGCAGGGATACAACTCCACCGTTTGGAAGTTTTTCTTCCTTTATAAACATTTTGTAGCTTAATTTCTATTGGCTTTACGGTCGTAAAATTAGACTATTCTAATGGTTGGGTTAAAGTTCTCCTGCACAGAATTTTTGTTTGAATTATCTAAGTAAATGCATTTCAGTTCTAAGAAGGGTCGTAAAATTTTTATAGAGGAAGTCTGTTTTAGGAAAATTTTTGACCCTTTAAGTAAGGATACGTGCGTCGCTTAACTTAATGTCTATTTTATGGGTTACAGTGTTCTTTTGGTTTCTGGCCCCGTCCTTTCTAAAATGTTTAGTTTTTGTAGAAGGCAGTGGGGGTCTTTCGGGTGATGTCTCCGGACATTACAACGTGTTCACCATGACTTTTTCTCGTCGAAAAAAATCGATTCATTTTTTTACTAGTCCTCAAAAAAAATTTGAAAATAAATTTTTTTTTCATTTTTTCTCGATAATTGATGTCTTTGAATACAGAAAATACGCATTATTGCCGAAAAGATCATTTCAAAATTGGAAAAGTGAATAAAAATTGAAAATTTGTTCGGTATGGTGATTTTCGGCAAGAACGATAAATTAAAACTTTCGGGGCACTAATTGTAAGAAAAAAGAATCGTAGCGCTATGAAACTCTGAGGGTTTTCTTTTCGCACTTTGAGGTTACAAAATTACCGACAATATCCGTCGTTTATCCATTATATCCAAAGTTATACTAAAATATGCAAATATCCTTTCATTTTTAATTTTTTACCTTTTTTTCAGATAACGTTGTCACATAAAGAAACTATTTTCATCAAAAAACATTAATGACCTCTTAGAAAGGATGTTTTGCAGTTTTCAAAACCCTACGTCCATTCTTTGCACGATGATTATTTTCGGAGTTATCGATCATTAAAGTCAAAAATGATTTTTTTGCTTTGATCAACGGGTGCTCAACAAGGTGTCAAAGTAAAGAGAATTAGATTCTCTAAAACTGCTTGGTGGTGGCGAAATCAACAAAAAGTTTTTGAAGACCGTAGATCGTTTTGATGATGAAAAAAAATTTGTGATACAATTTCTTTTCCGTTGGCTTTCTTACGATCACTCGTGAACCGCTCATATTAAAAAAATTTACTGCTCAGCTTCAAAAACTAAAGACTTAAGGCTACAATTTTCTTTTTTAAAATTTATTATACGGTCATGATTCTCTGAGTTATCCCTTGTTGAGAATCACCCAAAAATTTGGAATTTTTTTAATATCCCTTAATTTTTGTGAGTATTGTACGAATAAAGAGAAAAAAGGAATGAAAAATCAATATTTTTTTCAACTTTCTTTGAAAAATAGAGGTTCAATTTTTTTTCAAAATTTCTTAGCGACAATCAATAGAGCGACCTCGAAAAAATAAAATTTGGCCATTTGAATAGCTAATTATTACTTTTTCAAATGTAGCGAACAGTCAAAGCCAACGCCAGAAATCAGTTCACTTGGGCCGAAAAGGGTTAATTTGAAAATCTGATTTTTGTCATTTAATTTCTTACGTTATTACTACTGCTATTACACCCTGTACATGTTTTGTTTCCAACGATATCGTATCATAATCGTAGTAGTGTGTTAGTGGTAATAACAGAAGCAAGATCTTCAATGTGTTGGTGTCACCGTTTTACTTCTGTTGTTATTATTACTACTACTACAATCTTTCCGACGACAAGTAGGTCGAGTTTACTTTTATCACGACCACCAAATTCTAATGGAACATTCTGATTGGTCAGAAGTTTTAATTAATAACTCGGTAATTATTCCGAATTTCGAAAAGTGGTATTTGACTTTTCGTCTCCAATTTTCACCCTCTACCACCACCTTTCGGCTTCATGATCTTATACCAAACATCCTGTATACATACAAAATTTTTTCACATCCCACTTCTGACGCCATGTAATGCATGGGTCGAACGAGCGGGTCCAGCGCGGAAAAGAGAGTACCCAACGACGGGACTCAGCGTCCCAAGTAGGTCCGCGAAGATGCTGATATCAGCGAAGTATCGAATAGTCAATACTTTCGTCGCGGACGTGACAGTATTTTGATTGTTACTTTTGTTAGTTAATGCTCAATTACACATTTGATGATTTCAGACTTGGAGAAAATAACTACGATAAAGTCGACAGCATCTTGTTGTACACTGTTACTGAACTGTATGTCAGCAAAATGCCTCACATTTGCAGTTACAAGATTTTTCTTTCTCCCCGTCTTCATCATATTTTATAATCAATAATCATATTTTGCTTCTCGCAATTGTTCTCGGATAGGTTCACAGCGAAACGAACTTTGGACAGTCACATTGGCGTAACACAATATTCCACCAATGGTTTTCGAATTCATTAATATACCATTCTTCCGTTTTGGAAAGATTAGCCCTTTCAGACTGGCATGCGGGTAGAAATTCAGGCATGACCCAAACCACATCTTGAACTTTTGAAAATCAGTTTTTTAATTCGTTTATAACCGCAAGATCACAATGGAATTGTTTTCTTCAATGACTGTATTTAACTTCAGAAAATATATTAAGCTTTTAAAGAAAACGGATAATAATTAATTAAATGTAACTCGTCAAAAGATGTTACGAAAGAAAGACTAACAGAAATTTTTCCGTAACTATTTCAACCTTTGGCATCGATACAAAAATGCTCATAGATAAATATTTGTATGGAAATTGCAGAACTTGTTAACTTTAGTTACGTCATAGTGGTCCTGCCATATTGAATTTTGAGTGAAAAAGACTTTTTTTTTCGTTTTGAGTATATTTTGGCGAGAGGCTCCAACTGGTATAGTATATGTAACCATACAATTCACTCGTAATTGACCGCCGTTAATAGGTTAATACTTTCGTAACATGTTCTTAAGAGAGTACTATCGGTAGGTAGCTAGTCAGGCGGGTGTTAAGCCGTATTTGACTTGAGCAGTATTTCAATGTGTATTTTGATGAGAAAAACCACCTTAAGAGAAAAGAGTGAGAGTGAACTAACAAAGAAAAGACACCTGTGAATCTTCAGTACCCTGGACCCGAGGAAGGTTCTATTGTAGGAGAGACACAACACCCTAACCAGGGACAACCCACAACGTAAGTTACCCGGCACACACGGGAATAGAGGAGACACCGCGAGCTGGCCACAGGCACCCACCCACACACACGCGCATACATATACACACGAACGAAGGAGGAATAAAGTTATTTGAAGACAGGTGTTGTGAGGGTTATACCTTGCATTTCTCCTTTCCAAACTCTGTCCCTCCCCACAAAGGAGCACGGTTCTTGGGTAAGCATCGAAATTCCCCCAACCACCGTCGGAAGAACAACATATTTAGTACCGAAATTGACAGGTTGAACTGGAATACCGAGAAGTTAGAAATAAAATGTTACAGCAAACACCTCGAAATATAGGGTAACAGTATGAAGCGACAATATTTATACCCCTTTATCGTCCCTCAGTAAATTACGATTGGTTTTTTAAGCTCTGGTAACGAGACCTTTATATCGACGGAAAGAATCCTAATGACCAATAAAATTCCATTAAATGAACGTTGGTAATTTTTCAATAGGCTAATACATGGAAGCATCCAGACTTCGACCTCATAATGTACGGGTTGAGCCCTGTGTCAGTTTTTTTACTGATGAGTATTAAAATCACGAACCTAAAGCTCAACGAAAAGAAGGTCTGGAATACGAAGTACTTGATAGGAGCATATGCATACTACAGCGGTAATTTATAAACGTTTTTCTTCAATTGTGCAGGTGTATGATCTTATGCAAACGATGGTGATCGATCGAGCGAGTATTCAACATGAACAAGAGAAAAAAATATTGGAGGCATTTGCCAAACAAGGAAAAAAGTTTACTTTAAGTTATTGGGGTAAGTGCATCGAACAATCGCTATCAAAAAGAAGAAATTTATGCTCTGAACGGCGAAGAGTTGTTCTCACAGCCAAGCTTTAGTAGTACAGTGAGCAACGTAAGTATTCGAACGGGATGACAGAAAATGATCAAGCCTGAGAATAGCGTACAATGAACTGTAATATATTGGAAGAAAATGTATTTATAGTAGCGTACATACAAGTACTGAATGTGCATAAATTTTTAGACAAATCCAACAATATTTTGTTCCAATAAATTACATTTCATTGTACGCTATTCTCATGATTGATCATTTCCTGTCATCCCGTTCGAATACTTACGTTGCTCACTGTATACTGTAGGATTATACAAATCTGCTGGTTACTCATAGAACTTCCCTGCTAAAGATACAATCTGACACAGAATAATTCAGCAGCAACATAAATGAAATCGAGAAATGCAGTTGACAATTTTACTATTGTGGTATAAATGTGCTAGCACTTGAATGCAGATTCCTATGTAATTTCAGGAAGGTAAAAAAAACACCGACCTATTTTTACCTCTATTAATCAAGATTAATTGAGTAGGTATGCATATAAAATAGACATGGGTACAGTGGGCCGCACGAAAGTTGTCCGTCCTCTAGCGCTGCGAAGTGGAACATCGCGAAATAGACGCGCTCAACGAAAATAAGTAGGCGAATTACTTGGTCGACTGCTAGCTAGGTTCAAGGTCGACGATACGAAAATTTCAATCACAGGTCCGGCGCATGTGTTTTTATCGGGTGGGTCGGAACCCGATTTTACCAACAAGGAAGGGTTTCCAACCCGACCTCGCCGATTTCAATAATTCTTCGATATGATGTAGTACTCGAAAAAATAAGAGACACGTATTTCTTTTATGTGCTGACATCCACTTTAAAGCGATGAACCCCCCCCCCCCTAAAGTTTTATCCGAAAATCGTTTTTTTTATATCACGGCTTCTTATCAATATTTTTTAATAAAACAAAGTGGAAAATATTTGTCATAAGAAGTCGAAGATATTAGGTGTGTTTATGACCCAAGGGGTTACAACCCTTATTTTATATTTAAAGAAGCAAATTACAAACTAAATTTTTTACGCTTTTTTTCTTCATAAAAACCAGGGTTCAACTGACAAAAATAAAGAAAAGCATTTCCGTTTACTCTATAGAATATTTCAGTTGTCGTGTTTCAGGATTTCTTATGCAACTACCCCCAAATACCGTAAACTACCCCTTAAAGTAATACATCGCATGCAAATGATGAAAAAAATTTTTTGTTCTTGAGTTTTATTACACGTGGAAACAGAATGTAATTTGTGTGTAAACAACCATTTTATGAATTTTTTGCAATATGGTAGTATAAAAGGGGTGATAAAAGCCACCCCCAGAAGTAAATTATTCAATATAAGTCGATATTTATTAGTATTTTGTAATGGAACTGATTAAAAATTATTTTTTAAGGAAAGATTTATCTTATTTACGAAGGGATTTTTTACGCAACCGCCCCCGAATACCGTAAACTACCCCTTAAAGTAATACAGCGCATATAAATGATGAAAAAATTTGTTTTCTCTAAAATTACTTATATTTAATAAGTTAGTAATATAGAATATTCTTTTAGTATTATATTAGAGTTACTTTTTTATAACTATTATTATAGCTGCTCATTATTATTATTATTATTATTATTATTATTATTATTATTATTATTATTATTATTATCATTATAATAATAATTACTATTATTATTAATAATAATAACTAATTAATAATAATTCACTACCAATTTAACGATGTAGTCGAAAACACCTTTAATATCTTACTTTCGAATTATTAAATTAATTAAAATCTAAGAAATTATAATATGAAATTAAAAATATAAATAGAATCAGTGTTCTGAAGATGACAACGTATTAGTTGTCGAAACGTCAACACAACAAATTTATTAATAAAAAAAATTTTAAGACCGAAAGACTGAAGAAATTACATATTCATTTAATATCTACGGTCAAAGAAGGGATACAGTACGATCGCTCTACAAGATACCTCCGATTCTCGGTCTACAAGATACCTCGGGTTCCCCTTCGCTATCCACTACCCCCACTCCTAATGCCTCTTCGCCTTTGAATGTTGGAGTCGCTCGCTCCATACAATGTATGTACGACGGAAATAAATGACAAAAAATAGTGAGATCTATTTCTCTCCGGCGTAACAGGCCGCTGAGTGGGGAAACGGTAGTTTTGTTCTGTTTTCAGAATCATATTCCCCTTCGGTCCCTTTGGTATCTTGTAGAGCGATCGTACTGTATTCCAAAATAATAATTATTATTATAAATAATAATAATTGTGGAATAATAATTATTATTATAAATAATAATAAGTGTGGAGAGGACCGCGGGAGCGGTCCTCTTCACACCTCATTCATTCGTCTCTTTCATACTTTCCTCACTTTCTCACTCACTCACACATCCTCCAGGCATCCATCGTCCTTTTTCGTCTTCAGTACGTCCGTCACGTACGTAGTCACGTCTGTCCATTTCTCTCTGTCCTGCAGCAGTCTGTCGACGACCTTGTCCGGGCTGACCGGCCCAACGTTCATCGCCAGAAGCCGCCTTCTGTCGGTCACAACTGAAAAAGGTGTGTTCCGCGTCGTCTCTGTCCCATCCGCAGTACCTGCAATGGGGGGTTTTAACCTTACCCATTTTGTGCAGGTACTGCCGGAATTATCCGTGTCCGGAGAGGAACTGTATTAGGTGGAAGTCCATCTCAACAAAGCTCCTCTCCTTCCACGGATGTATCGTCGGGATCAGTCGTCTCGTCCAGGCTCCAGACACGTCCGTCGTCCAGCGTCTCTGCCATTCGTCGAGCGTCCTGGTTCGTTCGTCTACCGTGGCGTCGACTCGCCCCAGTTCGGTCCTCCGTTCCCATATCCTCCTGCGCTCGAGTGCGAGGAGGTTTATGGGTATAACCCCCGCGATTAAAAGTACCGCTTCAGCCGATACCGTGCGGTATGCACACGCAATCCGCAACGCACCCCTTCTCTGGACAGCGGTAATGGCTTGGCGGTACTACTTCAGTCCCTACGGTCATTGGCACAATCGTGGGGATCCGTTTCCTTGTCAGTAGTAGCAGTTCCATCTTGTGAAGTGCCAGTTCCAGTCCGTGTTCGTTCATCCACCTGGTCACTCGTCTCATCGTCTGGTTTAATTTGAGTTGGGCTAGGTGTGAGTCCCGCTGGAGAGCATGAGGCTGGACGTTTGCTTTCCCTGGCACTGAGGCTGTTGGTCGAAGCCACTAGGCTTCTACCACAAACCTCCAGGTCGGGTCAAAAACCACGATCTAGCTGATGTTCTCTTATACCAAGACAGCATCTTGGCGCTGTTCTGTGCGGAGAACTTCGGCGAAGTCGGCGGGCGGCGTCTGGTCAAGACCACTCGCCTCACCTTCTCGTGGGGCTCTCCGTGACTCCGTTTCGACTTCTGTCGACTCGGGGGACAAAAGAACGAGTGGCAGTCGGGAGGTCTTTAGGGACCGGACCGCGAGATGCGGGCCGGTACGGGATCTTGCGCACTCCGAAGTACCTTAGCAACACACACCGTAAACCAGTGGTCATGTCTTGCTGGAACGGGGGGCTTGCCTTAATTGGCCGACCCGCGAGAATGATAATCTCTATAAAAAATCCCTAGCCCCAAGTTGCGGTACGTGGCGATGAGGGCGCGTTTGGACCTTGCGCCAAGCGTGGCTGGTGGGTGCACCAGTCGCAAGCGACCAACCCCAGGATACCTGGCGACCTCCTGGGGTACATAGCCTCCCCGGGGAAGACGGCTCTGCCCGGGGTGACCTCCTTTCCGACCTACGCGTGGGACCAATATGGAGTCAATAAATATAGACAAACAAAAACAAAAAGACAAACAAAAATGAAGAAGGGAGTAACGTCGTAGAGGGAGGCGGGCCACAACCCGCGGCTGCGCTGGAGCACCCAGCAAGGCCAGGCACGTTGGTGGCGGACAAGAAACCGTCCACCACCACGGAGGGTGGGGACCGTGCACGATCCCTGGAGCGGGCGCCCGATAAGGAGAAGAGGCGATCTCTCCCATCGCCCTCGCCCTCCAGAAAAACGGCGATGAAGCTGAAGGAGGACGGCGGGGGAGTCCGCAAGGGTTCGGCGACTCCTATCTTCTTGCGGCCGACCGCCCCTCCCCGTAACATCAGAAAACGCCACGCCTCGCGTCCTGCCTCGGACCTTGAGAGCGAGGAAGAAGGGTGGGAATCGGACACGACGTTCAAGTCCGCCCATTCGACGGCGAGCAGCCGTTCGTCATCCAAAAAGCAGGAGCGGTCGTTGGAGGACGATGTGCAGTCTGTGGAGGAGAAGACAGCACAGATGCAAAACAACCGGGCGGGAAGGGAGGTACAGGAATGCCTGGCGATCCTGGACCCCACGGTGCCTCCCCCCCGGCCGTCTAAGTCGACGACTCCCCTACCGGGGGAGGGAAAGTTGGGCCGCGAGATGCAGGCCAAACCCACGGCCGACGTCGCGGCGCTCGTGCTGGAGCGTCAACAGGACGTTAAGCGAGTGGCCGCGGTGTCGAAGGGCCTGAAGGGCAATCTTGCTCGGGCCCTGCGCCTGGCCGCACTGAACACGAGGGTGGCCGTCACGGAGTTGGCGACGCGGTCTGCCAGTGCCGCAACACAAGAACTGGAAGCGGAGAATGCTTCTCTCCGCGGACAGCTTGCGGAACTCCAGGCCAAGCTGGCGCAGCTCCAGAGTGCCATGGAGACACCAAGGGGTACTAACGTGCCATTATCCTCAGCGCCGCAGAAGAAAAGGAGGATGGAGGAAAACCCAGAGGTCGAGTCGACACCATCGGAGCCTGCGGCTACGGGGGTCGACAAAACGACAAGAAGGGCGGCTGAAACCGCTCCGTCACCAACGGGGAGGAGTCAGGATACCGGGGATAGTCTGATGCAGCAGATCTCCGCAATGATTGACGCCAAACTGACGTCATTCCGGAGGGAGCTGCAGCCGGCTCCTACGCGAATACGAGCGGAACCGGGTCCTGTGACCACCCCGGTGGAAAAGACCCCCCCGAAAAAGAAGAGGAAGACGAGGCAGGCAGCGGAGACAGCGACCCTGTCTAAAACAACCCAGGCGTCGGGACAGGGATCGGCGGCGTCTTCGTCTACAGCCGCCGCAACGACTGCTGCTGATGGAAAACGGGCCCCAGTGGAGTGGGCCAAGGTTGTGAGTTGCAGGGCCAAGAAGGGCAGCGCCAAAGAGGAGGATTCGGCAACCCCCGCCAAGAGAAAAAAGCAGCCCGGTGCTGGTCAAAAAGAGGCCCCCAGAAGGGCCAAGGTGGTCCTGCCACCCCGCCCGCCGAGCACGGCTGCCGTCACCTTGACAGTACCGGCGGGCGGGAAGATAACATACGCCGAGGCAATGACCATGGCCAGGTCAAAAATCAGCCTGGCTGAAATTGGCATTGCCTCGGTTAAGCCAAAAAGAGGCATCACGGGGGCCTTGGTCCTGGAGGTACCGGGCAAAGACGGATCTGCTAAGGCTGATGCTTTAGCGGAAAAAATGAAGGAAGCCCTAGCTGGGACCGAGGTGAGGATCGCGAGGCCATCTAAAAAAGCGAATATCCGCATAAGAGGCCTCGCGGATTCCATCACTTCGGCCGATGTGGTAAAAGCGGTGGCGACGGCTGGAGGCTGCACCGAGGGGGAGGTCAAAACCGGCGAGGTCCGGACCGCCCCCTCAGGCCTGGGAACACTGTGGGTACAGTGCCCTGCGGTCTCTGCCAGAAAACTGGCAATCGCGAGAAAGCTGGCCGTAGGGTGGTTCCAGGCCGTGGTGGAGCCCCTCGCAGCACGCCCCCTGCAGTGCTACCGCTGCCTAGAGATGGGGCACACGAGGCAGCGGTGCACAGCCACTGCTGATAGGTCCGACCGCTGCTACAACTGCGGCGGCTCGGACCACAAGGCGGCGAAGTGCTCGGCCCCTCCCAAGTGCACAGTGTGCACCGACAACGGGAGGCCAGCCGGGCACAGATTGGGTAGCCGGATCTGCTCCGCTACCCACAGCAGTAAAAAAGCAGGGGGAGGCAAAAACACTGGGCCAAAGGCAGCGAGCCCAGTAGCTGCGAGGACGACACCAGCCGTCGACTCCGACACGAAAAAGCCGGTCCCAAAGGGACCTGAGGTGGCTCCAATGGTCGCCCACGCATCGGCGGCCATGGAGACCACCTCATAAAATCTGATATGGGAGGTCTCTCGGGGCCAGTCATCCAGATTAATTTGAACCACTCGGCCAGGGCACAGGATCTCCTGATGCAACACCTGGCTGAGTGGAGTGCCGGGATTGCAGTGGTAGCGGAGCCATACAGGCTCCCCGACTATCAATACTGGTTAGGGGACCTATTGGGCTCCGTTGCCATTGTGTGGGGCGGCAAGCCGGGAGCCCCACCGCCGACACTGTTGGAAAGCGGTCAGGGTTTCCTGGCCGCCGCCTGGGGAGACATCGCGGTGGTGGCAATCTATGCGCCACCGAGCTGGCCCCTTGCGTCCTTTGAAACGTACCTGGGCGAGGTTGGGGGGTGTATCACCCGCTGCCTTCCTCGCCCGGTGCTAGTCCTGGGGGACTTTAACTCCAAGGCCCACGCCTGGGGGTCCCCTAGGACTGACGCAAGGGGCTGGGAAGTGCTCGACTGGGCGGACGGACTGGAGCTCCGATTACTAAATACGGGCTCCGTCCATACGTGCGTGCGGCATAATGGGGCGTCCATAGTGGACCTTTCATGGGCCACCCCCAAGGCTGCACGGCGTATCTCGGGGTGGAGAGTGGTGGCAGAGGTCGAATCGCTGTCTGACCACAGATATATAGTTATCGACCTCTCCGCCGACGGGAACGAACCACCCCGACGCCGCCCAGTAGCGAGAAGGCCACCGCCGCGATGGGCCCTAAAAAGTCTCGATCAGGACGCACTGATGGCGGCAGCCCTGGCTGTGGCCTGGCCAGAACGTCCGGCCGGGCCTGTCGACGGGCAGAGGGAAGCCCAATGGCTCCGGAGCGCTATGACGTCGATTTGCGACGTCGCTATGCCCCGGGCCAGGGTCCACCCTAGGAAGGCAGTGTACTGGTGGTCGCGCGAATTGACCGATTTACGCACGGAGTGCGTGGCCGCGCGACGCCAGTACACTCGAGCCCGTCGACGACAGCGAGTGGATACGAAAAGGGCTGCACAGCTGTATGAGTCATACAGAAAGAAAACTATGACTCTGCAGCTGGCCATCAAAAGGGCCAAGGCCCAGGCATGGACGAATCTCCTCGGCACTCTGGATAGGGATCCGTGGGGGCGCCCATATAAACTAGTGATGGGACGGCTTCGCCCCTGGGCGCCCCCGCTCACGGAGAGCCTAGACCCCCAGTTTCTCGGGCGGGTCGTGACCGCGCTATTCCCACCTGGTGGGGAAGCGGCCCGACCAGCGCCAGCGCCCGGGACGGGAGGCCGCGTATCTGAGCGGCCTCCCGATGTGGGGGTCACAGCCGGGGAGATGACCGGCGTTATCCGGTGACTTCGGGGCAAAAATACGGCCCCGGGGCCCGATGGGATACCCGGCAAGGCCTGGACCCTGGCCCTGGACGTCCTGTTCGGGACGGTACAGAAAATTTTTACGGGCTGTATGGAGTCTGGAGATTTCCCATGTCTGTGGAAGAAAGTGGAACCAGTCCAGTGGCCCCACCCAAGAAGACCTATGCGGTGGTTGTGCGTGGTGTGAATGAAAATGAGAAGATGGAGAGTGAAAAGGTGAAAGAGAAAGTGTGTTGAAAGAAGTGAGTGAGAGTGTGAATGTTAGGGTGAAAGCGCTGCGAAAAATTAGAAATGGAGGAATAGTGATAGAAACAGTGAATGCGGATGAAAGGAGAATGCTTGAGGAATGCGAGAAGTTCAAGGAGATCGGGTTAAAGGTCGAGCTCCCTAGGAAGATCGGGCCTAAAGTCATTATTTATGACGTGCCGAATGCGCTGACTGGGGATGAGTTGATGAATGCAGTGTACGAAAGGAACCTGAATAATGTGTGTGATAAGATTGAATTTAAAGAACGAGTGCGTATAGTGTCAAGGAATGCGAAGAAAGACAGCAATGTGGGGAATGTAATTGTGGAACTGACGCGAAAGATGAAGGATGCATTGATGAAAGAGAGAAGAGTGTTTGTCAACTGGCTGTCTTTCAGAGTGAATGAGATCGAGCTAGTGACCAGGTGCCATGGCTGTTACGGCTATGGTCACCTGATGAAGGAGTGCCCTCGAAAGGAGCGTGTGTGCCGGAACTGTGGTGAAAGTGGACACTTCTCGAGCGCTTGTAAGAATGCTAGTGTATGTATGAACTGTCGTGCAAGGAAGGTCACTGCGGATCACTCTGTGATGTCGCATGAATGTCCGGAGTACCTGAGAGTGTTGGAACGAATGAGGTCGCGAATGTCTGATGACTGAGAGATGCGTGAATGTGATGCAATTGAACTGTCAGCATGCGTATGGAGTGATGAGTGAACTAGGCCAGGTCATGTGTGAGAATGAGATGAGTATAGGGCTCCTTCAGGAGCCCTATGTTGCGCACGGTGGGGTGAAAGGACTCCTGGGTAGTATGACTGTGGTTGCAAGCCGAAACCTGAAGGCTGCAATCGTTGTGAATGATGTGAACGTGGATATGGTTGTCGTGAGTGAGTGTGAGGAAGAGTTTGGTGGCTGTGTGTGGCTGAAAGGGGACTTCGGTGAATTGTATGTTGTGTCTGTGTACTGCAAGATTGGTAAAGATATGAATGTTTATTTAGAGTACTTGAACAGGGTTACGGCCCGTGTGAATGGTAAGAGAATGCTTGTGGGAATGGATGCGAATGCTGTATCAGAGTTATGGTACAGTAAGATTATGGCTGGAGATAGACCGAATGTGACAAGAGGCCGTATCCTTGAAGAGTGGATTTTGGAGAAAGAGATGATTGTGTTGAATGAGCCGAGTGAATGTTTCACGTTCAGTGGACATCAGGGAGAGAGTGACATTGATGTGAGTTTGTGTAATGGTGAATGTGATAACTTTTGGTATGAATGGGAGCTCAAGGATGACTGGACGGTGAGTGACCACAACCTGATCTTTATCAGGTTGAGGTATGTGCATGGACGAGAAATCACTGGGAGAGTGAATGTACACGAAGTAAGGAAAAGATGGTGTGTGAAAGATGTTGATTGGATTGCGTACGTGGAGAGCATGCTTGAGAGATCTGAACGAATGGGAATTGTTGAATTCCAGCGTCTCGACCCTGATGAAATGGTGAAAGTTATGACTGAATGGGTGCAAGATGTGAACGATGAGAAATTGAAGCGAGTGCGGAGAGCCCCGAGGAAAAGGGTTAATTGGTGGAATGAACAGTTAGCGCAAATGAGGACGGATGTGAGGAAAGAGTGAAAGAATTATCAGAGAGCGAGGAGGTGTGGTTGGGTGAATGAGAGAGAATGTTGGAATGTATACAAGGGAAAGATGAAAGAATATAAAGGAATGATTCTGAGAGCAAAAGAGGATGATTGGAAAAAATTTGTCGAAGTGAAAGGAAACCAAGACCCTTGGGGCGAAGTATACAAGGTGTGTGCAAGGAAGAAACGTATGGAAGTGCTGAGTGGAATCAGGGTCGGCGACGAAACGTTGAGTACGTGGAGTGAATGTGCGACTGCTTTGTTGAATGAGTTCTTCCCGACGCAGGATGTGAATGTGATGAACCCAGTGATGAATGAAATGGCTGTTCGTGATGAACAAGAGTTTGAATGGGATGAGCTGAAGAATGCGATTATGAGAATGAGTGTCAGGAAAGCTCCTGGTTTGGATGGAATAACTGGTAATATGGTAAGAGTGTTGATGAAAGTGATGCCACTGTACGTGAAGAGTATGTTTGATAAGTGCTTGAGTATGAATCGGTTTCCGAGTGAATGGAAAAAGAGCAATGTGGTAGTGTTATTGAAGTCCCCTGAGAAAGATCGAAGGGACCCTCGGTCGTACCGACCGATCTGTCTCCTGCCGGTGCTGGGCAAGGTGTTGGAGCGTTTAATGGTGAGGAGGCTGCTGCCTCAGATCGAAGGCATACTGAGTGACAGGCAGTACGGCTTTACGGAGGGAAGGTCGACCGAGGATGCCCTGAGATGTATGAAAGATTACGTGAATGAGTCTGAAAGAAAGTATGTATTAGGTGTGTTCGTAGATTTTAGGGGTGCTTTTGATAATTTGACCTGGGAGTGTGTAATTGAGAAACTAAGAGCGCTTGAGATTCATGAACTTGGCCTGTGGATTGAGTACTTCAGTGAGAGAAAGGTATGCGTGATGGGAGAAAATGATGTTGTGTGGAGGGAAGTATGTAAGGGGTGTCCGCAGGGATCCATCTGCGGCCCCCTCATATGGAACTTAATGATGAATGATTTGTTGTTGAATCTTGCACGAATGGAGTGTAAAGTAGTGGCCTATGCGGATGACGTGCTTCTCCTCATTGAGGGGAATGCACGGTGTGAATTGGAACGAGTGAGTGCGGAATATATGCGTGTGGTTGTCGAATGGGGTAATAGTGTCGGTGTGAGTGTATCTGAGAAAAAGACAGTGTGTATGATGTTGAAAGGGAACCTTTCGAGGGCGCCCACTGTGAAAGTGAATGGTAGAAATTTGAAGTGTGAAAAGTGTGTGCGATATCTGGGAATTATGATTGGTGAGAGAATGAGTTTTAAGCCCCACTTGGTGTGCATGCGAGAGAGAATGTTGAAGAGTGTGAGTGCGTTTAGACGAGTTATGAAAAGAGAGTGGGGCCTTAAGAGAAAATCTGTGAATGTATTGTATAATGGTGTGTTTGTTGCGTGTGCGTTGTATGGTGCGAGTGCTTGGTACGAGTGTATGGAATATAAGTATGCTAGGGAGCTCGTCAACCGGTCTCAGCGAGTGGTGATGAGTGCATGTCTGAGAGTGGTGCGAACGGTCTCCACGGAGGCCATGCAGGTATTAATGGGTGTGCTTCCGTGGGACCTGGAATGTATGAGACGGGGTGCAAGGTATAAGTTGCGAAAGGGAATACGGTTGAATGAGATGGATGTGCTGACGAATGCTGATGTGAGTGTGAATGGATGGGAAAAATGCGTGAAAATGTTGGATGAAAGAGTGTATGATGTATGGCAGAAAAGATGGAATGAAAGTGTGAAAGGACGAATGACTTTTAGATTTATACAGGATGTGAGATTTGTGCGTGAGTGTCGAAAGTTTGATTTTGGGTGGAAGCTTGGGTTTTTGTTGACTGGGCATGGTTCGTTGAATGAGTATTTGGAAAAGTGTAAATTGGTGAATGATAAGAGATGTATGTGTGGAGCAGAGTCGGAAGATGCGATGCATGTATTGGTTGAATGTGAGATGTATGCTGATTTGAGGAACTTGGATGAAATGGGAGTGGTTGTGTGTGAGGATGGGAGTGTGAATGTGAGCGGTGCGGTTGATAGTGAGGAATGTTTCAGGGCGTTGGGTGAGTATGCGGAGAGAGTGTTTAAGCGAAGGTATGAGAGAATGAGAGAGAGTGAGTGAGAATGAATGGATGTAGGTTGCCGTCTTCGGCACCGCCCGCAGGGGGGTTAACACCGGTTAAAAGCTACGGCGGATTCCGGTAAGTTGCCTTTGGAGAGTAGCGTCTCCACGGATCCGAGCTGGTCGACCAATGCCGAGGTTTGCAAGGACCTCAATTGGTAGTAGCCTGCGGCTACGAAAACCCCAGCCGGGTTTAAGATTACCACGGGGGTCGGGGGCCCGCAGGGAGGCTTCACCTCCCTGCCCCGACCATTTGGGTACGGCCCATTTGGGAGTATCGTGGTGGCAGTGGTTAAAAGCACACATCGCGTGCTAGGTGGCTGAGCCGTCACCGACGTGTGAGTTGCGGTCTCAACTCGGGTACTGACACAGCAGAGCCAGTAGGGATTTAGAAAGGTCCCGCTCCGACCGGTGGGGTTGTCTCGCCTTGCAGCGGACAACGTACCGGTAGTTCAGGTCCATTTGGGGTGAACGCGCTGATAGGGCGTATCTCTATCCCGCGCCCATGGGGGCCGTGTGGATTAAGCCTTAACGGCAGGGGCTACACGTTAAACTATTACGACAGTATCTGTCTGTGGAAGAAAGGGCGGATGGTCCTCCTAAAGAAGGATGGAAGGCCCGCAGATTCTCCCTCGGCGTACCGGCCGATCTGTCTCCTGGACGAGGTGGGGAAGATGCTCGAAGGCATCATAGCGTCCCGCCTCTCCAGCCACCTGTCGTGTGTTGGCCCCGATCTGGTGGACTGCCAGTACGGCTTCCGAGAGCGCCGGTCGACCGTTGATGCTATCAAGCGCGTCCGGTTCCTCTCGAAAAGTGCCGTCTCCCGGGGTGGGATGTGTTTAGCGATATCTTTAGATATCATAAACGCATTTAACACCCTGCCCTGGGAAGCAATTAGGAAGGCACTCATATATCATGAAGTGCCTCCCTATCTGAGGCAGGTAATCGGGGCATATCTGCGCGACAGGTGGATAGAGTACCCGGCCGGTACGGTATGAAGCGGAGGGAGGTTGACCGGGGGGTCCCACAGGGCACAGTTTTGGGCCCATTTTTGTGGGACCTCGGATATGACCCGGTCCTGCGGGCCCCGCTCCCCGACGGCACCAGTCTCGTATGCTTTGCAGACGACACGTTAGTGGTTGCCGTCGGGAGCACGTTTGAGAGGACCATCCGCCGAGCAGAGGTTGCGGTGGCGGCCGTCGTCGCGAGGATCCGCGGACTTGGGCTTAATGTGGCCCCTGAAAAGACCGAGGCCATGTGGTTTTGTGGAGGGCCTCGGTCTCGGCCACTGCCCAGGACGCGGGTCCGGGTGGGTGGAGCCTATGTCGAGGTCGGGAACCGAATTAAACATCTCGGTCTCGTCCTCGACAGCCACTGGCGCTTCGAGGCTCACTTTGACCGTCTGGTCCCCCGTGTGGATAGGGCGGCGGCCTCATTAGGCCGTCTCCTGCCCAACATCGGGGGACTCGCGGACCGGGTGCGCCGCCTATACATGGGGGTGGTGCGGTCAATGATGCTGTATGGGGCCCCAGTATGGGCCCCGGACGCGATGGCAAGCCGGCGCGTTAAGCAGGTGCTGCGCCGGCTTGAGAGGTGGATGGCTATAATAGTCATCCGCGGATACCGCACCACCTCCTACATGGCGGCACTGGCTCTGCCGGGGGAATTGCCCTTCGAACTACAGGCGGCTGCACACGCGTCAAGCTACGCGTTTGTGCAGGAAAGCAGCCTGGCTCGGGGGCACCCCCCCAGAGCCCGAGACGGTCGAGGAGTTCAAGCGCCAGGCCTGGCGATTAGCGCTCGCCAATTGGCGACTTGAGCTCAGCGCTCATGCCGGCGAGCGCGTCGCTGGGGCTCTCCTGCCATATATCCAGAGATGGCAGGAGAGACAGCACGGTAGTCTCACCTACCGAACGTCGCAGGTATTCACCGGGCACGGTTGCTTCGGTGTCTACCTGTGGCGGATCGGGAAGGAAGCGATGACGGCCTGCCACCATTGCGACGAGGAGGAGGACTCGGCCCAGCATACGCTGGAGGTGGGCCCCGCCTTTGCAGCGCAGCGCCGAGTCCTAACTGCCGAAATAGGGAAGGACCTCTCACTCCCAGCAGTAATTGGGGCAATGCTGGTGAGTGAGAGGAACTGGAGGGCAGTGGTCTCTTTCTGCGAAGAAGTAATCTCGAAGAAGGAGGCCGCTGAGCGGGATCGCGAGAGAGCCGATCCCGCTCGACAGACTCGGGGACGGTGGCGTGGACCGGCCGGTCACGCTGCCGGGACCCCGGGGTAAGTGAGGGAGCTGGCGGCGGGAACAGATGAGGAGCAAACCTCCTCCCCCGCCGCCGGCCATTCGGAGTGAAGGCGGCCGCGGTGCTCGGGGTGGAGGGACCCCCCCACCCGTGAGCACTAAGCATGAGCGGCCGCCGAGAGATGGAGCGGTGCGGGGCGCGGCCTCCCTGCACCGCTGACTGGAGGATGTAGGGGGGATTAGTTCTTTTCCCCCCGGAACGCGGCCGGCCATCAATGGATGGCCGGCCAGAGGCTAGGAGGAGTCGCGGTAGTGTTCGTCAGAGTTCCCGTGGCTCCCCCGCTATGCCTGAGGTAGGAGATGCGCCCGAAGGCCGCCGTGGAGTTTAGTGGGTATTCCCCTCCCCAGAGGTGCGAGTCCCACACTACCCCCCTCTCTCGACGAGGGGGGTGTGCGTAAACGCATTCTCCACGATGACCGCCACGTCGTCATCGTAGGCGATGTGGGAGATGTCCAGGGGCATTTCCAGTCTCAACAAACTGTCGTACAGTACGTTCCAGAAGTCGGAGCCGAGGATCGATCCTTGGGCCACTCCCGTGGATACCATCCTCTCTCTCGTACCATCGTTCGTCTCGTACGTAATTCGTCGGTCTCTGAGGTAGTCTTGTACAACCCGGAGAAGGTAGGGGGGCACCCGGAAGGTCGTTTTGAACGCCTTCAGGATATCCACCCACCTCGCCGAGTTGAACACGTTGCGTACGTCAAGCGTGGCCAACACGACTACGGGCCTAGTCGCGTGGCACGCCTCCTGTGCTTTGTCAAAAATGTCTATTACGTCTTGTATGGCACCTATCGTCGATCGTCCTTTCCGAAATCCGTGTTGTCGGTCAGATAGGTCGCCAGCGTCTCGTATAACGTCAAGTAGTCTGGGCCGTATCAGCAGCTCGAAGACTCCCCGCTGTATTCAGCAGGCTAAGAGGTCTGTAGGAAGACGGCGAGTCGGGATCTCCCTTGCCCTTACCAATAAGAACTAGCCTCGCCACCTTCCATGATCTGCAAAATATATTAGCGCCCGGAATGCGCATGCGCGGGGCGATACACCCGTTAACGACCTACTAACGACATCTACTAGCCGAAGCTGCTCGTATCGCGTTCCCTCGTATCGCGTGCGCTCATCCTCTCTTTATATCACTCATGTATCGTTCTAGTTCGTTCTAATAAAACTCTCTTTATATCAATACCTGCGTGCATTCGATCACGGATCCTCTCCCACAAAATACGCCCTCAGTTGGGCAGTCATTATAGATTCCCAGGAGGATGCCCGGTCTATGCAGAGGAATGAGTCGGACAACATCACTGGGAATCCCGTCAGGTCCAGGTGCTTTCCCGTTCTTCAACGAGGAAGTTGCTCTGAGGAGCTCCTCCCCCGCGAACAACGGGACGTCCGTCAGTCCGTCCTCGTCTTCCTCCTCCACCCGTATAGGGTGGGTGGGAAATAGTCCGTCTACAATCCGTTTTGTCGAGTCGGAGTCTCTCATCAACGGCGGACCGCGAGCCTCCAGATTTCAGGTTACTATCTTGTATCCGTCACCCCAGGGATCGCGGTCCACGTCGTCGATGAGCTGTTTTCATTTCCGTCTCTTGCTTTCGTTAATCGCGAACCTCAGCCGCTTTTTGGCCACCTTTAACTCCGCGGAGAGTGAGGTCACGTCCCCGCGGGCACGTGCGCGCTGCATCCTCCTACGGAGCGCCAGGCAACCACGGCGGAGGTCCGCGATTTCGTCCAACCACCAGTATTGTGCACGTCTGTCCGGTCCGTATCGTTTTCTTGGCATGGAGGCGTTGCGGAGTCGTTTAAAACTACTCATTGTCGCCTCCACTAGGCCTTCGACCTTGTTTGTTTTGGGTGACTCCTGGGAAGTCCGCAGGGACCGTGTTTCCATCGTCTGCAGACTCTCCAAGAGTCTGTCTCTGTCCAGTCGATTTACGTCTCAGCGTAGGGGGCCCCGACTTCTACCTCTGTTCGTCGTCCTATCGCCCGTAACGTTGAAGACAATGTGCTGGTGATCGCTGGCCGTGAAGTCGTCGATCACTTTCCATTGCCTTACTTTGGTCAATAGTCTACTCGAGATTAGGGTGACATCGGGTATCGAGTCCCCAAATCCCGGTCGTCTATAGGTCGGCGTGTTTCCGTCGTTTGCCACTGCCAGGTCTAGCCTCGCGACTATCTCTAACAGCAGCCGTCCCCGTTTGTTCGTCGTGGTCATTCCCCACTCGAGTGCCCGTGAGTTGAAATCGCCGGCGACGACCACGTCACCTGTGATCCCCCTCAGGGCGTCCTCCAGGGAGTCTAGCTTTTATTCAAACTCGCCGATACTACAGTTTGGAGTCAGGTAGACGCTGACATAGGAGACAGCGCCAACTGTCATCCAAACGTAGTCTTCTCCTACCCCTCGTTTGCTGATGGTCCAGGCACTCCGCCCCCTAACCCAAAGCGCGGAGGTACCAGCCCTGTTGGCAAGCCATGTGTGTCCGTCCATGTCTCTGTACTGTTCACTCAGTATCAGTATGTCTGCGTCGAGTTCTGCAGCGATCTGAGGGAGCAGCGCGTGTGCCGCACTGCTCCGATTCAGATTTCCCTGCAGGACTAGTGTCATCTGTTAGTCCATTTGGCGTCAGTCAGCGCCGCCCTGAAAACGGCGCATTTCGCCGTTCCCGGGACGTGCTTTCTGTACTGTCCCTGTAGATCAGCTCACAGGAAATAGCACGCTTGGACCGCGCACTGCTTCCCAGTGTGCCCCCGTCCGCCGCATCTCCAGCAGCAGTCCCGTCGGTCCGGTCCTGTGCAGTCGCGTCGTAGGTGTCCGTAACCAAGGCACTTGTGACACCTCGGCACCATCAGTCTCAGCCTGATGCGGCAGTTCACCAGGCCGATCGGTATTTTGCCCGCCTGGAGCAGGACGTTAGCGTCGGTCACATCCAGCTCACATACGGCCATAACCTGCCCTCGGATGTTTGGGCCGAACATGTGAACTTTCGGAGGCGTCCGTAACGTCGTCTTTGTCGCGAGTGGGTCCGTTACCTCGTCTGTCGTGGTCACGCAGTCGAGGTCCATGATCTCCAAAATGACCTTGGAGGTCATGTCGTGGACTTCTCCCGCTTTTCCAAGGGCATCTTGGAGGGACTTCTGGAGATCCAGTCGTCCCTCCTACCCCTTTCCAAGCCGGAGAAGTACCGCTCCTGTCTTCGTCTTGGTTAACGTCTTTATCTATGTGTCTTTGGCGGGGTCCACTATCTTACAGATCGTTCGTATGACGTCAGCGTACGTCGTCCCCGTCGTCAGCTTAATAAGAACCGCGCTGCTCCTGGGCCTGGGCAGCGCGCGCTCCTGCCCCTTTGCAGGAGCTTTGTCCTTCGTTGCCTTGTCTTTCAACGTCGCGTTCGTTTTCGGTGGAGTCCTGTCCTTCTTCCGTTTCACAGTTTTCCACGTTCCATCGGTAGCGTGCTGTCCGCTTACCCCCGCGGCAATGACGGTCTCCGGGGTCGTGTGATCGTGCTTGCGTTTTGCCTTTTTGGGCAAAGGCGTCTGCGCATCTGTCAATCGTCCCTGTCTTTCGGTTTCTTTGTCCCGTTCGCTAAGCTCGATCTCCGTGGCTTCACAAATCTCCTTCATACCGGTTTTGATGACAGCGCTGATATTCTTCTGGATCCCCCTCAGTGTCTCCTGTATGAAGAGGAGCCGCTCCCGCAGCCTATCCTCCTCGTGCTGTTTCGGTGGCTCCACGACTGGCACCGTATTCCTCTGGGTCGTCTTTTCGGCGTAGGTGAGGGCCGAGAGTGAGCTGGACCTCACTCTGGGCGGTGTCCGTGATACGGATCCTCTCTTCTCGAAAGGGTTGGTAATCTCTTCGAAAAGGGCATCCGCGCCTGTTGCCTTCGATGTCCCGGCCGTTGTTATTGTTGCTGTCATCGCACTATTATTATTCTTATTATTATTATTGTTTTTTTTGTCTGCCATTTTTCATATACTTCTTTGTTTTACGAAGGTTCGCCCATCATGGGAGCCACACTACAGTGTGGCTACTATCCCCGCCGGTTTACACCCTAACGTTAAGCGACATCGAAACCGAGAAGCGGTTCGTCAGGCGGTCGCACCCTATCGATGCCGATGTGACTCTAAGAAAAAATGTTACGGGATAGGCCCGCGTCATAAATGATGCTAAAGGTTTTACCTTACCCCCTATCGACTGGGGCTAGACGGTGCTGCGGTTTTCCCCCCGCAGCTCAGGGTATGAGTTAATACTGACCAGGTAAACCTCCATACCTGCGCCCGGTTTTCCCGCTTCAACCCCGAGATTGGCTCCAGTCAGCGGTTAAGTGAGCGGTACTCCCACGTTTAACATGCGCTTTCACGGGACCTTTGCCAACGTACCGAAGCACATCGAGCTTACGTTTACCCTTATTACTAACACAGAGGTCAGGTACTAACATCACTCTCCGCCCCGGTCGAGGGGCTACTACTCCTCCCTTGGCTAGTCTCTCGGGAATATCCACGGGTCACCGACCGCAGCCCATTCAGTCATACATTCATACTGGTAGCTTGAATACCTCGGGATCGCCAAGCCCGCACCATAGCCTCGATCATAACAATTGCAGCCACGGCTCCTGAGGAAGTTGGTCCGCGGCGGGAACCTTAGTTTCCCTGAGCCAGGTTTTACGCCTGCCGGGTCCCGTATAACTCCCGCTTAGCCCAGTCGCTTTGGCCTCTCCGTCCGGTCACGGCATGGGACCCGCGATCCGGCAGACTGGGCCGTTCCCCTATCTGCCACCTGGGGACGCGCCCGGTCGGCACTCAACCAAGCCGGGATTATTATTATTATTATTATTATTATTATTATTATTATTATTATTATTATTATTATTATTATTATTATTATTATTATTATTATTATTATTATTATGCGGTATGTGTGTCGCCTCAGGGTTCCCTGGTTTATACTCCTGTTTACGGGTGGGTACCAAGTAGACACGAGGCCTGTTGATTATTGGAATGGGTTAAAGAATTTTCGGACTAAGTGACATGTTTTCAGTATTACGGCTTTTTGGATGACTGTGTGTATGTGTGTGTGTACATTGAGTTTATGTAGGTTTTGTTGTAAATGAGATTGGTGTGACTGCTGTTGGTGACATGATAAATGGTAGGATAATGATTTTGTCTTGTTTCCATGTTTGTTTTATGTCTATTACTAGTGGCGTGTATTTATCTTTTTTTTTGTTATTTTCTTTCTATGTTTGTGACGTTGGGAACAGCTATGTCCAGAAAGTAAGTGATTTTGTCTTTCTTCAGTGTGAGTGTTATATCTGGTCTGTTGTGTCCAACTGTTCTGTCTGTGTTTAATGTAGTGTCCCAGTACAGTTTAGTGTAGTTGTTTTCCAATATTGTCTGTGGGTGGTATTTGTAATATGGCGTGTGTTCTGTAATGAGTCTGTGTTTTAGTGCTATTTCTTGATGATTTATTTTAGCTATTATATTGTACCTATCTGTGTAGTCTGTACTGGCAAGGAGTTTACACCCGCTGGTGATGTGGTCCATTGTTTCTGGAAGTTGGTGACATCTTCTGCATTTATCATCTTGTATGTTGGGATCTTTTAAGATGTGTTTCATGTAATTTTTAGTTGCTATCACTTGGTCTTGTATTGCTATTGTAAATCCTTCTGTTTCTGGCTGTAGTTCTTCTTCTGTTAACCATGTGTATGAGTATAATTTATTGATGTGTGGTTGTTGTATTATGTTGTAGTGTCTGCCGTGTAGTGTTTTTGTGACCATTTTGTTGCCTTATCTGTTGTGTGCGTTTCATGGTTGTTGTTGGTATCGTGGTTTTCTGGTTTTTGTTGTTGGCTGAGGTTGAGTGGTGTTATATTAATGTCTGATGCGCTTATTGCTCTGTGCAGTGAACTATCTTGTTTGCTGTGGAAGTATTGTCTTAGGTTGTTGATTTGGTTTTTGTGTAGCTGCGTGATGACGATCGCTGTGATGACATAGCTAGACGATTGTCGCGTAGAAGAGTAGACGTTCTCTTTTTCTATGTAGAAAGGATTTTATGCAAAAGATTCAGTAGTCGAACGTACTAAGCGGCGGGTTCGTAATGAAAAGGTTAAATGTTATAAATTCATATATTATGAAATCGCTCAAAGCCAAATGAGAGAGTAAGAGCATGTAAGAATGTATTAACCCTAGAACAGCGCATGGGGTCAATATGACCCCACGCGATTTTCGAACTCCGTTCTAGATGTGTTACCGTTGTAGAATCGACCTTCTGCGCCATCTATGAAAAGTTCGAGGTACCAACTAGTTTTTCAAATAGTTACACCGCGCTCCATACCGTTAATTAGCTCGCAGCTGCTGGTCGAATCGCAGGTATATTTTGATGGGGTCACTTTGACCCCATATGTGCTGTCAACGTTAGTTCGAGTATAACTCGGAGCAAATTTTGTTCTCGTCATTTTTGGGCTGGGAACATCAATCTTGATTGTAAGGACATAAACCTTAAAAAATTTTTCGTGCGTGGTTATACATTAATTACTCGTATAGTAGTATGGCGTTTAATCTACGATCTCGTCCTATGCGAGAGGTGCTTCTCGACGAAGAGAGCGACGACGCCTTAGACGCAGCTTCAAAGGGAGAAGAAGATCACTTATAGGATGGGGATGATCAGGACGACAATTTTGTTGCTGATAACGCCTCCAGCTCCGATGAATCCATGGATATTAACGAAAGTGACGTAGAAAATGCGTCTCGCAACGAACGTCTCCAAGAAGTACGGAGCAGAGCTCGAGGTCGACATTTTACAATTTTGACGGGGAAAAATGGCTACAAATGGAGGACACAAAAATCTACAAGAAGTTCAGATCGACTGCAACACCATGAATTAGCACTAGAACGATGTATTGAAGAGAAAGTTAAAGGTCCATGTGGTCCAGCTGCTCCTTGTACATCTACTGAACAGTTGTGGGAGGCTCTGTTACCTGACAGTATTTTTGAAATAATAATGGAACATACAAACACCGAAATAGAAATTTATTGTGCTGAGCTTATCAAGAAAAATTTAGTTATACATACTTATCACTATCACACAGATGTAACTGAATTGAGAGCTTATGTCGGCCTATTGTATTTTGCTGGAGGCTGGAAAACAGCAAATGTAAATACAAGTGACCTCTGGGATAAGGCCAATGGCTCATCACCTTACATTTGTGTCATGCCATTGAAACGATTTGAATTCCTTTCTGTCTGTCTAAGATTCGATGATAAATCTGTTAGGGATCGTGAAGATAGATTTTCGCCTATTAGAAAGATTTTTGAACTATTTATACAAAATTGTCAGAGCTGTTATAACGTGTCTGAACTCTGTGCCGTAGACGAGCAGCTACTCATTGTCAGTTTTAGAGGAAGATGTAAATTTCGTGTTTACATGAAATCTAAACCCAACAAGTATGGTTTGAAAATAATAACGCTCAACGATGCAAAAACGTCATACTTATATAATGCTATACCATATTTGGGAAAAATAGTTCTTGAAGATAAGACTCCAGAAGAAGGTATTCCAGATTATTATCTCAGAAAAATCACCGTTCTAATTTATAACACTCGTCGCACGCCGACATGCGATAATTGGTTCACGTCTATTCCAGGGATTGAGCGATTCCTCCATCCACCTTATTATATTTCAGTTACAGGCACAATACGCAAAAATAAGTAACAAATCCCAGCAGAATTGAAACTTGCATCAAAGGAAGTACCAAACACGAAATTCGCTTTTTCAGACACTACAACTCTTTTATCTTTTACACCGAAGAAAAATAAAATTGTCTTACTTGCCTCAACTTACAGGGTGGCCATAAAGTATCACTTTCAAAATTCGATATCTCAGACACCGTAAGAGAAAACCCTATAAGAGCATAATATCATATATATAATTTTATTCAGGGTAAAATGGGATTTCTTCCTAAATTTTTTCAGATTTTTTGATGCATTTTGAAAAATCACTTAAATATGGCCTTTTGCTGATTCTACTCGATTTATCGCAAGTATGAACATTTTTGGTCAAGATGACATTTAAATTACATTATGATAACATAATCTGAAGAAAACGCAACGCCTTATGATGAGCTTGATACAATAATTGTCAATTTCAATTGATTTTTGATCACAAAAACATTAAATTATGCGCTAACGTTATGAATAAATTTAAAGGTTAGCGATGAAGAAGGGCTTTGCTTGGTTCGATTCATCAACTCAAATCTGACTAATTTGGAAATGATAGTGTAGATTTTTTGAGTGCAAAACTTAAGCTCTATCACGACGACAAGGTGGAAGCCCCTCGATGGAGGTTTTTTTTTTCGTTATTGTTTTTTCTTTCTATTGTTTTTTTTTAATTTTTGCTTCTCATTTTTTATTACTTTTTTTGCTGAAATTTGCTTTTAATTTCGTCCTAATTGTGCAACATTTGTTCAATGCGCCTCCCTTCATTTTCCGCATTAGTTAGATTTGAGTTGATGAATCGAACCAAGTGAAGCCCTTCTTCATCGTTAACCTAAACATTTATTCATAACGTTAACGCATAATTCAATGTTTTTCTGATCAAAAATCAATTGAAATTGACAATTATTATATCAAGTACATCGTGAGGCATTGCGTTTTCTTCAGATTATGTTATCATAATCTAATTTGAATGTCACCTTGGCCAAAAACATTCATACTTGTGATAAATCGAGTAGAATCAGGAAAAAGGTCATATTTAAGTGATTTTTCAAAATGCATCTTAAAAATCTGAAAAAATTTAGGAAGAAATCCCATTTTACCCTGAATAAAATTATATATATGATTATAGGGTTTTCTCTTTCGGTGTCTGAGATGTCGAATTTTGAAAGTGATACTTACTTTATGGCCACCCTGTATTCTAGATCAAATGAAATCATTGATGGAAAACCAAAAATCATTTTACATTATAACAAAACTAAAGGTGGGACCGACACTTTTGATCAATTATGCCATGCATATACTGCCACCAAGAAAACTAATCGTTGGCCGATGAGATATTTCTACGGTATACTCGATCAAGCAGTTGTCAATTCTCGCATCCTATATCATTGTATGAAAATAAATACAAATGCTACTCGTGTAAAAATTCGTACTGCGGATTTCTTGAAAAAATTGGCTTTTTAGTTGATGGAGCCACATCTAAAAGACAGGTTGTGCAATCCAACTCTGCGCAATACACTTCGTGTGACAATATCATCAATGCTTGAGCCAAGGAAAGGAGATACTCCAGAGCTTCCAGAAAGAAGACGCTTAGAGAAAAGAGCGAGATGTAGGCTTTGTACACGTGAATCTGACAAAAAAACATACTTTTGCTGCACTGTATGCTTGCTACCCGTATGCGACGAACATCGTTTGAGTCTGATGTGTGTCCAGTGTGGAGGCGAGGATTGAATGTAAAACTATCTCAACTTGACTGAAAAATGTTATTCTATATTATTGTAAACTTTATCACTATTTTTATGTAGAAGACTTTTATTAACGAATACATCTGTTATTATGTGCGATATTACGAAAATTAGTAATTCTCTAAAAATCACACCCTTCGTTTTTCAAAATAAATACCTTTTTTGGAAAATCGATTATTGGGACAAGTTGATTCTTACACAATACTATCTCTTACATATGTCTACAAAATTTCAATTAAAAATATCGAAAATTGAAAAACTTACCAGCAAAAATGTAATAAAAGTCAATTTAACTGTTTTTTTCCGATTTTTTTTTCCGAATTTTTTGTCAATACCTTAGAAAATTTATTTTGATTTCCCAATGATGAAACATTATTCAAGGAATATCAAAATATATCTCTAAAAATTTTCAGCCTTAAATATTGATAATTCGCGGAGAAATTGATATTTTTTCACGTGGGGTCACTGAGCCCCTAGTGTACTCTTTACGTTCGAGTTTGGAGGTGTGCTGTTCTAGGGTTAACCCTTTGAAGCACACATTTTACTATTCACTATTTCCGCCTGGAATTTCTTATTCGGGAACTCCAAAACAGTTTTCCAGAATATTGATGAAATTTAGTACTCAGGGGTTTTCAATCTCAGATTTGTGAAATTCAAGATAGCGGATACAAAATGGTGGACTCCTAAATTTAAATCTTTGAGAATATTAATGAAAAATTTTACTTCGGGGCTTTCGGGATTGTTGACTACGAATCCGATTTTAGATTTGCGGAATTCAAAATGGGCACGGAAGTGTAAATTTCGAAAATGTCGATGATATTGAAAATTTACTTTTTTGAGCTTAACGAAAGCGATTTAAAGAGTACGAGATCGATATCTTTTTCTATTCAATATTGCATATAAAAAATTGAAGGCGCGGACGAATTTTTATAACGAATCTGATAAAAAATTTATAAGACTGAAAACAATCTGTCAAAACAGTTCTTGGATATTTTCAGGTTTGTTCTGTCACTTTGCGCGCCATTACCCGATTATAAAACTAAGAATGACAAAAGTCTTATGTTAAGAAAGCATTCAAATTATATTAAATATTTAAGAAAACCGATTTTGCACCTCCGAAATAATGAAATATATAAAATCTAAACTAACAATTGGACATTTCCGGCAATCTAGATATTTCACAATTTAAAAGCCCATTGGGCAACCTAATAAATTAAGAGAGGAAATGAGAACAAAAAAAAAATCCACAGATTTCACGAAGTAAGAATCAGAGAGATTGAAAATCAATACGCAGAGGAGACAAAATTTGCAGGGTAACCCAAAAACAGTCGACAACGTCACACTATCTAAACGCTACCCAAAACCACACCACCTACCGCATATCGACGAGCACGAACCGATACGTGCACCACGTTTTCATCGCTTACCAATAATGACGTCATAGCGTTATGTGACATTTCTCGATTCGAGCCTCCTACCGAAAAATGACATCATAGTGTTATTGTGTCATTTTCTCATTTACCACTCCCTATAAAATAATGACGTCATAGCGTTATGTGACATTTCTCGATTCGAGCCTCCTACCAAAAAATGACGTCATAGTGTTACTGTGTCATTTTCTCATTTACCACTCCCTATAAAATAATGACGTCATACCGTCATGTCACATTTCTCGATTCGAGTCTCCTACCGAAAATAAAAAGATTTTCAATCTTAAAAGACTACTTATGGTAGCAGCTGATGACCAAACATTAATATATCACTTTAGAGACTCAATTATAAAAGGTGAAATATCTAGAAACGTAGCTTTTAAAACAATAAATGAGGAATCGTCGGTCAAGCGGAACGACATATAAGGAATTGCCGACACCGGCAAACGGCAGGACACATGTTGGACACGAAAATTAAGACAAAAATTCGAATTTATTCACAAAAGAAAAGAGCGAGAATCAATAATTACACAAAAGAACAAGCAAAAAAAAATAAGAAATATAGTTTATTCGGGAACCTTCCGACGAACAATTAATACCCGATAATCGGAAATCGCGCAGTAAAAGATAGCGGAAAAAAGAAAGGGAGTCGGTAGGAAGCAGCGATAGGATTGTAAACGGGATGCCAAAGAAAAACACAAAGAAGGCCTTGTACAGGCTCTCACCACGACGGTAGATCCGGAAGTATTCCAAGTATTCCGCGTACACGGCGATAGATCCGGAATTAATCCAAAAATCTCGTCCCACGACAGGATTTTCCCAAATCGAAAGGTAGTCTCTCAAATAATCGTAAGAGTAATCCAGAAAAAGAAGAATGGGCGTCCGCACTTGCTGAAGGTTCAGAAATCTCTGATTAGCTGATTTCGGCTTCCTCGCGTTGCTAGCGATAGCGCCATCCTTTTCACGGCAGGATTCGGGAATTACGACAAGTTCTCGGGCGATAATTAGGGCATCGACCAATTTTTCCATTATCGACCCGTCTCCTGCGAATCGCTAGATGACCGTAAGCGATAGATCCGTGACATCCTTCTCCTTGTCTCTCTCGGGAATCGGTATGTCTTCCTTCCTTCTCAGCTCTAGCGCTGTCAAGTGCAGCTACGGGAATCTTCTTTCTCCTTCTCTCCCATGTTGAGGGAGCGTTGGATACTCCTTGTCTTCCTTCGTTTCCTCTTTGTGCCGATTTTCGTGGTCTTATTGGCAAGGAAGTTGGACGGGAAGGGAATAAGGTGACAGCCTTAGGCAAAAATATTCGATAATGCGAGAATGATATGATGCGATTCGTTAACATAATAGAAAATAAAAATACAATTACAAGAATAATAAATGCGATATTACAGTTCTTCAGGTTCCCGGGAGATTTCTGAGCACTAGGTTATTTCTCAATTATTCCCGATAGCCTGAATTTACGAGAGAATTCCGAGAAGACAAAAAGAAAGACATAAATTATAAAAATTAGCGAGATTTTTGCGATATAATGGAACAGGAGAAATTTTCCACGTTACAATTAAAAGAGGAAATGAGAACGAAAAAATATATCAGAAATTGACGACAACGACGAACGACAGAGCACATCCTCTCAGCAGAACAAGGGGGAATAATTAACTAGAAAAATGTTCAAATGTCAGCTTATCAACCAATTTTATGACCATTGTCTTAGAAATAGTAAAAAGAACAATTGTAACATGCGGAAGACGAACAGCAGCGATGACTTGTAGGTAAAATCGAACGACAAAAATAATCACTCCGCCTCCTAAATATGGGGTTTTCAATGATATATAAACCCATCAAATTTACGAGAGGATCAGTTCTTCCGAAATCCTCGATAAAGCCCCTTCTAGTCCGGTTGCCAGAGCACCAAAATGTACACTTCAACCAACCCGCAATTTTTTTCATAAATCGTTGGTTAATAGCGCCCTGAAAGTAACCTGAAAGTCTTATCTAAAAAAAAGTTGGGCTTTTGTCTTTTTTATTGCAAAATAAGTTGAAAAAAGCGTTTCTTTTTAGTTTTTGCAAAATATCTCTGTTGTTATTAATCTTACGCAAAGAAGTATACAGAGGAAAGTTGTTCAGAATTAAATTTCCTACAAGATAGGATCGGTAGTATATGTTGAATTTGGTTTTTTATACTGCAACATTGTTATAGAAATAAAAAAATGTGAAAAAGTTTGTAACTAGGAAACAGTTACAAAAAATAGTTAAATGTCACTGTAATTACTCTGAAAGATGTATTTCAGTTAGTAGAACATGTAGCTCGAACCCCAATGCCGTACTTCAAAATGGCGGCTTGTTGCAAAAATATGAAGTTTGAACTTCGAGTAGCTATAAAAATTGGGCAACTATAATTATACGGATGAAATCAATTGCAATCGGTAGCTTGTAAAGTACTTAATAAATGCTCCGAAGGGATTTTTGAAAATTTGAATTTAACAACGTTTTTAAGAATAAAAACACGTTGCTAGGATCGGATTTTAGCGAATTATTAAGTTTTAAGGAAGGAGACAAAATGCATTTTAATGCAGGTAGAAAAACATGAATTAAAAAAAAATCATTATGATCGGCCCTGTAGGAGCTGAGATCCGCAACTTTTGGTTTACGAACGATTGCGTCGAAAGTATTTAATATTTTTACTTGAAATTTGGCACAGTTATTGCTGAAATAATACTTTAATATGTCCATTTTTCCTGATAGCTGTAGATAGCTTAGTTCGTCTGCAATGAGCAATAAACGAACATAAAAAATACGCGTACCGCGCCGCGGCTCCCCGCATCGCTCGACGCGCTGGTGGGGGAACCGGTCGGCGACGGAGAGAGCCTGGTGGAGCAATATTTCCGAATCTTAGTTAAAAATTGATTTACTCGGCTATGGAATGTACTACGGCAATAATTGTTTTTTCATTCAACTTGTTTTTTTCCCATCTTTTCAACCGCTTCAATAAAAATTGCATGACTACACTACAAACGTTAGAAATGTTCATTTTTCGTAGCATTTTTAATCTTAATAAACTTTGTTTTATAAATGAAGTATATTACCCTATAAGGAAGTAAAATGTTCTATTCTTTTAGTTTCTTGCTGAGTAAAGGGTGTACGTCTAAAATATTTATCGAATATTTCTTTTACACTTGCTTTCATTTGCTAGCATTTCTTCAAATTATTACATATTTTCAAATTTCTTCGTGTATTAATACGTGTATTTAATAATACAATTTTTATCCGAAAATTGGAAAAGTTTAAAAAAAAATACGAACAATTTAAAGTAAATCATTATCTATTACCTTATCCCTTACTCACAATCAGCAAGAAACTAAAGGAATAGAACATTTTACTTCCTTGCAGGGTAATATACTTCATTTATAAAAAAAAAGTTTATTTAGACGAAAAATGCTATGAAAAATGAACATTTCTAACGTTTGTAGTGTAGTCATGCAATTTTTATTGAAGCGGTTGAAAAGATGGGAAAAAAACAAGTTAAATGAAAAAACAATTATTGCCGTAGCACATTCCATAGCCGAGTAAATAAATTTTTAACTAAGATTCGGAAATATTGCTCCAGCAGGCTCTCTCCGTCGCCGATCGGTTCCCCCACCAGCGCGTCGAGCGGTGCGGGGAGCCGCGGCGCGGTACGCGTATTTTTTATGTTCGTTTATTGCTCATTGCAGACGAACTAAGCTATCTACAACTATCGAAAAATGGAATATTAAAGTATTATTTCAGCAATAACTGTGCCAAATTTCAAGTAAAAATATTAAATACTTTCGACGCAATCGTTCGTAAATCAAAAGTTGCGGATCTCAGCTCCTACAGGGCCGATCATAATGATTTTTTAAGATTGAAATTCTTTTTATTTTCGGTAGGAGACTCGAATCGAGAAATGTCACATAACGCTATGACGTCATTATTTTATAGGGAGTGGTAAATGAGAAAATGACACAGTAACACTATGACGTCATTTTTCGGTAGGAGGCTCGAATCGAGAAATGTCACATAACGCTATGACGTCATTATTTTATAGGGAGTGGTAAATGAGAAAATGACACAGCAACACTATGACGTCATTTTTCGGTAGGAGGCTCGAATCGAGAAATATCACATAACGCTATGACGTCATTATTGGTAAGAGATCGAAACGTGGTGCACGTATCGGTTCGTGCTCGTCGATGTGCGGTAGGTGGTGTGGCTTTGGGTAGCGTTTAGATAGTGTGACGTTGTCGACTGTTTTTGTGTTACCCTGCAAATTTTCTCTGCGTATTGATTTTCAATCTCTCTGATTTTTACTTCGTGAAATCTGTGGATTTTTTTAAAATTCATGTTTTTCTACCTACATTAAAATGCATTTTGTCTCCTTCCTTAAAACTTAATAATTCGCTAAAATCCGATCCTAGCAACGTGTTTTTATTCTTAAAAATGTTGTTAAATGCAGATTTTCAAAAATCCCTTCGGAGCATTTATTAAGTACGTTATAAGCTACCGATTGCAATTCATTTCATCCGTATAACGCTTTTTTCAACTTATTTTGCAATAAAAAAGACAGAAGCCGAATTTTTTTTCAGATGAGACTTTCAGGTTACTTTCAGGGCGCTATAAACTAACGATTTATGAAAAAAAATTGCGGGTTGGTTGAAGTGTACATTTTGGTGCTCTGGCAACCGGACTACTTCGTCGTGCGCATAAGTTTATCAACGAAACTCTGTTCACCATTAAAAATTTGTGACTTAAACCGCGCTTCAAATCTGTAAAAAGGGCTATCCTGAAAGGAATCCTGCGAGACTTGCATTTGGAAACCCCACACTTGGTGCCCGTCGGAGGATTCATAAAAAATAAACTAAAGGAAAACCACTACTTCTCGGTTTTTATTTCAAACCCATCAAAGGTATTTTTATTTATCTCTTTTCCCCAACAAATCTTTAGCTTTTCCATAATTATCGAGGATAGGGCTTTTACATCCTATAAACGTTTCCTTTCAATAAATTTCCCCAAATACTAATTCGGCCCAGCCTGGAGTTTTGTCACATAGACAAATACTCGAAAGGGGTACGTTGTCAGCGTAGGGCTTTACTGGTCCTGCGAGGTGGCATAGGTTGTGCCAAAGGGTAAACCTCCCTAGAACGTTACATTATATGTCACTCAAAAGAATAGTAAGCATAGTTTTATCACAAAAAAGAATTTAAAATCTTTTTGTTTGTCAATATTATGATGAGTATCAGAAAATTCCCGTCTTATCGCGGTTATTGGCCTGATAATCCTCAGCAGCATGATTTGTATACAGGGTGTCCCATTTTAACTTGCGCAGTCAGATTTCTCGAAAGTGGTCGGGTTTAGTGAAAAACGTTTCAGACAAAAGTTGCTGGACTTCGAGGGAGACATATGATAGTGACCGTGACTTTGACGTCGAAGATCACTTTCAAGCTCATTTCAGAGTCAAAGTAATTTTTTTAAATGGGAACCCCCCCTTTTGACATCGGCAATCGGTTGAGCAGGAAATTTTGCGTCCGAATACGCTTTTGGGTCATAAGTCTAATTCGACCTTGAAGAACAGCAGGGTCATCAGAAAAGTCCCGGGACGGTCCAATAACTGGGAAAAATAAGACTCGTAGAGAAAACTGTTTTGGATAAAAGTTTTACTATTTTTCCCGAGCTACCAGATGGTGAGATTAAAATTGACCTTGATTATGACCTTGAAGGTAATTCGAAGGTCAAGATGATTTTTTTAAAACGGAACCTCCCTGTTTGACATCGGCAATTGATAAAGCGGGAAATTTGATATTCAAATACGTACTTGCTTGATGCATCAAAATGAATCAATTAAGGGCCAATTAGGGGTCAAAATGTGTAAAAAGCGCTCAGAGGCAACTACCTCGAATTTTAAAGACAATCTTGGCATAACAAACGTTGAAGGTGCCTCAATTAATTAAATAAAATGCAAAAGTGTCATCGACCTTTAACATATTGACCTTGAGGTCAATTTTTAAGGCTATTTAAATTTTAGATCAATTTTTCAAAATCAATCTAGTAGACTTACTTTTAGCGTTACTCGGAAACAACGACGTGGTCGTAGTAAGTTCTGTTTCCTTTAGGGTGCTTGATTAACGTGAGTCCCCTTGCCTCTCACTGGTGTGCTTAATTAACGTGAGTCCCCTTGCCTCTCACTCGGGTGCTGGATTAACGTGAGTTCCCTTGCCTCTCACTGGGGTGCTTGTTTAACGTGAGTCCCCTTGCCTCTGACTGGGGTCCTTGTTTAACGTGAGTCCCCTAGCCTCTCACTTTCCTCATATTACATTAAATGCTCTAAATTCCCTCCATCAGCTTGAAGACACAAATTTACACGCCTTTGAAAATGTTGCACTGTATTATAATTTTCATTTAGAAATGTCCGTACTATTCGTGCAAAATGAAAAGGAGAAGTGGATACATCCCCCGACTTTTTCTTGTGGGGCTACTTAAAGAATGTTGTTTTTACACAAATAACAACTAAAGAAGACATGATGGACCGTATTCGTCAAGCTTGCGCAGCAATCTCAAGAGAGACCTTGCTCAGGACAGTGCAACATTTTCAAAGGCGTGTAAATTTGTGTCTTCAAGCTGATAGAGGGAATTTTGAACATTTAATGTTGTTGCGTGAACGCATATATATGTACATTTTTTGTGATGGTGTTATAATGTTCACTCATGTTTAATCTCAAGTTTGAAGTTTTTTTTTGTAGTCCTATGTTGTAAAGGGTCTAGCCGGATAAGATAGTCAAATCGGCCTTTGAGTCAATCGGGAAACGAATTGCACCATAATGTTCGGGGGGAAAAATGAGTAAAAACCCTACATTTTCAGTCCCCAAAAGGGACTAGGGTCCCTATAAACTCCGGTCTAGTGATTTTAGGTTTTTCGACGATATCTCGGTCAGCTTTCGAGCTAGAAAAAAGTTTTTTTTTCATTTTGTAGGGTTTTTTAAGCCCTACAAATTGTTGCTATCAAAAAAATTTATGGCGCGAAATTCGAATTTTTAGAGCTGTTCGAAAATTTTAAAATTCAATATATCGAAAACAACGACCGACTCATCGCTGGAAAAAATATATGTTATGTATTTTCACCTCAAAAATTTCTCTGAATTTTTTCAGATTTTTTAAAGTGGTGGAAGGTACTGAAAAAAAATTTAAACTACTAAGAACTCCAGTTTTTTGCTCCTAGCGCTTTGAGGTTATGTTCTATGATAAAAACGATGGCACCATTAAATTCTGCGGAAAAAAATACATCTAAAACATGCATCACACGTGTCAAAATAATGTTCGGTTGACCTTGAGTATACATGGAATATATAGGGACGCCATCGGCCGTCTAGGGATTTTCATTGTTCGGTTAATTCGTTCAGGCGTAGCCTAGTTATCGCAATATCTTCAAACATGCGATACATGATTTCGACGTATTTTTTTTCGTAGAATCCGATTCTGCCATTATTTTTACCATTGGACATAACCTCAAAGCGTTAGAAGCGAAAAGTCACTGAAAAATTCAGTTTTTTACTCCTGGAGCTTCGAGGTTATGTTCTACGATAAAACCAATGGTGCCATCGAATTCTACGGAAAAAAATACATTGAGAACATGCAACACACGTCTCAAAATAATGTTCGGTTGACCTTGAATATTCAAGGAATATGTCCCTATATAGGGACGCCGTCGGGCGTCTAGGGATTTTCATTGTTCGGCTATTATACAAATTCTTGAAGACCATTATTCAATTGAAATTAATAAAATGCACATTTCTATGGTTCCAATTTATTAAAATTGCTCTTGACGTACCATAAGTACAAAAAAACTCTTTAACAATTATTGATAGCCAGTAGTGATCAGTACCGTCGTCAGGACTCATCAACAATCGTTTGAAAAAGTAAGTTTTATCAAATTTATATCTCGCTAGGACATAAAATTCAGGAAAACTAGTTCGAGCATTCTGGTGTTCTAGAATGAAGTAAAAAATACCTTTCGAAGCATCGAAGAGTTTATCAAAGAAGTCCTACTGGACATAGACTGGACAGAAATCCGCTAAAAGCCAAGAATCACTGAAAAAACAGGTTTTTCGTTCCTAGCGTTGTGGCGTTACGCCCAACGATAAAAATAACAGCGGTATCGGATTCTACGGAACAATGGATATCCCTAGACGGCCGACGGCATCCCTATATAGGGACATATTCCTTGTATATTCAAGGTAAACCGAACATTATTTTGAAATGTATGATGAACATAACCTCGAAGCGCCAGGAGCAAAAAACTGAATTTTTCAGTGACTTTTCGCTTCTAGCGCTTTGAGGTTATGTCCAATGGTAAAAATAATGGCAAAATCGGATTCTACGGGAGAAAATACGTGGAAATCATGTATCACATGTTTGAAGATATTGCGATAACTAAGCTATGCCTGAACGAATTAACTGAACAATGAAAACCCCTAGACGGCCGATGGCGTTCCTATATATTCCATGTATATTCAAGGTCAACCGAACATTACATTTACACGTGTGATGCAGGTTTTCGATGTATTTTTTTTCCGCAGAATTTAATGGTGCCATCGTTTTTATCATAGAACATAACCTCAAAGCGCTAGGAGCAAAAAACTGGAGTTCTTAGTAGTTTTAATTTTTTTTCAGTACGTTCCACCACTTTAAAAAATCTCAAAAAATTCAGAGAAATTTTTGAGGTGAAAATACATAACATATATTTTTTCCAGCGATGAGTCGGTCGTTGTTTTCGATATATTGAATTTTAAATTTTTCGAACGGCTCTAAAAATTCGAATTTCGCGCCATAAATTTTTTTGATAGCAACAATTTGTAGGGCTTAAAAAACCCTACAAAATGAAAAAAAAACTTTTTTCTAGCTCGAAAGCTGACCGAGATATCGTCGAAAAACCTAAAATCACTAGACCGGAGTTTATAGGGACCCTAGTCCGTTTTGGGGACTGAAAATCTAGGGTTTTTACTCATTTTTCCCCCCGAACATTATGGTGCAATTCGTTTCCCGATTGACTCAAAGGCCGATTTGACTATTTTATCCGGCTAGACCCTTTTATACTTTGTACATACATTCTCTTGTTTAAGGAAATAAAATCCTTTAGAAACCTTCTCCCCTTTATTATCCTGGAAAGTTTCATCAGTGCAATTCAAATTCTGAATATCTTAATCCCTTTATGGCTTTTTAAAATAACCTTTTACCTGTGACGCACGTGAACAACACATGTAGCCAAAGGGACAATTTTCAGCCTTTTATGTTTTTATGGCACCTAAAACACATGTAGGTACGGTACTTTGTCCTAAACCTTTTTCCCTACCACCCTCTCTCTGCACTCAGTTTTTTTGGTTTTTCCCAAATTGCCACATCCAATCAGAACTAACTGTAATGCTAAACTGCTCCTCTTAATACATCTTAAAATTTGTACTGTAAGCTAGAAAAACACGTTATTGTCAGTCTCTCACCACATCTCAAAGTGTACATGTCCACGACATAATTGTAATCATTTAAATAAACTTATATAACTGTATTATAGTAAAAGTGCAAGTTGAATTCTTCTCGACACACAAGTCGAGGTTGTTGAATGAATTGCGGACTATCGCGTAATTCACGAGACAAATGTAATATGAGAAAAGTGAAAGGCAAGGTAATTGACCCCTAATTGATTCATTTTGATGCATCAAGCAAGTACGTATTTGAATATCAAATTTCCCGCTATATCGATTACCGATGTCAAACAGGGAGGTTCCCTTTTAAAAAACTGATCTTGACCTTCGAATTACCTTCAAGGTCATAATCAAGGTCAATTTTAATCTCATCATTTGGTAGCTCGGGAAAAATAGTAAAACTTTTATCTAAAATAGTTTTCTCTACGAGTCTTATTTTTCCCAGTTATTGGACCGTCCCGGGACTTTTCTGATGACCCTGCTGTTCTTCAAGGTCGAATTAGACTTATGACCCAAAAGCGTATTCGGACGTAAAATTTCCCGCTCTATCGATTGCCGATGTCAAAAGGGGAAGTTTCCATTAAAAAAAATTACTTTAACCTTGAAATGACCTTGAAAGTGATCTTCAAGGTCAAAGTCAAGATCACTATCATATGTCCCATTCCAAGTCCAGCAACTTTTGTCTGAAACATTTTTCACTAAACCCAACCACTTTTGAGAAATCTGTCTGGGTAAGTTAAAATGGGACACCCTGTATATCTTCTCTTATGACAGTTAATCGTTTCGGTTATATTCTGTCCCATATGCACATCAACGATAATTCTAAAGAACCAAAAAACATTAACCCAAAATGTGATAAGCTTTATAAGTTCAGACCGCTTTTGGACGAGCTTCCTCACAGCTTCAAAGAATGTTACAAGCCAGGCAAGTACTAATCTGTTGATGAATCTATGATAAAGTTCAAAGGAAGAAATACTATGAAGCAATACATGCCAGCTAAACCTGTGAAGCGTGGATATAAGTGGACTCGTGCGGGTGAATCTGGCTAGGTTTGTGAATTTCACATCTACACTGGAAACGCAGATAGCACTGAAAAACAATTCGGACCACGAGTATTGAAAGACCTCACACGAGAACTTACTGGCGGTAACCATCATGTATTTTGTCGATAATTTCTTTACAGGAGTTGACTTTCCGTTATCTTTGAAACGTTTGGGAGAACTAAATAATTCGGAAGATAAAAAATCAGATTATAAAATGGAAATAGAAGAGTATGAGTTCCAGACTACAAATAGATATATCAGCTGGATTAAATGGATGGATAAAAAACCTGCTTGTTTTTTATCGAAGTATTATGATCCCTCTGAAGTAACTATCTTGATTCGCAAACAAAAAGATGGTTCTCTAACATCTGTCAATAGCCCTGTACTCTGTAAAGATTCTAATAAGCACATGGACTATGTGGACTGCGCTGATTGATTAATCTCGATTTATAAAATTGATCGTAAATCCAGAAAGAGGTGGTTTAGATTATTTTGGTTTTTTCTTGACCTTGCTATCACTAATGCATACATTTTGCACAAAGAGAAAGATATACAATCGCATTTGATTTTATTATAATATAATTTCGATTATTACTAGTGGAACAATTGGTAGATCATAAGAGATTCCCGGAAACGTCCTCGATTCGAATTCGAAGAGAGTATGGAGTTTTCTTCCATCAGCAGATCGTCGATCGATTCAAGGGGTGCATGTGACTCCTCGGAACCAACTGGGAGGCCCGAAGCCTCCCTACTCGTCGGAAGATGCCAGATACGTTTCTGCGTTGGAGGTCCAACAAGCCGCATGCTACTGATACGAGCCACGTGAAGGAGATTGAAACTCGACAACGACCAAATATTACAAAGTAATATTCTTTTATACCACAAATTTCAGATTCTTTATGGCTTCAATTATTTACATATTTTAATCTAATTTTACTTATAATAATATGTTTCATTTACTTTACTTTTTTACCTAAAATAAATATTATCAAAATAATAAAAATTCATTTCTTTTAAAATGATAACAATTTATTTAGAATTTTTGACCCATTTGTTTAATTTCCTTTCCAAAGAAAGTAAATGAAACGATCGACGTCATCCGCATCGAGGATCAGCATTAGTCCTTACGGGTATTTTTATTTGAATTTGAGCGAGCTCAGAGATTGAGTCACTCACGTAAAACGGGTGGACTTCTCGGAGCGAGCTTTCGCGTACGTGCTCGACCACGTCGCCCATCACAGGGACCGACGAAACTTCGCCCCCTTCTCTAGCTTCTTTGCATTTTCGTATTTTGCCATTTTTCTGTTTCATGTTTATAGTCTTTTTGTATTTTTATTAGTTTATTTGATGCCTTTTTTAATATATTTAGTTTTATTTTTTGATTCACAAGTCATTTTCCTACGTACCTTCCTGTCTACTATTTCTTTTTTTCCTAAGTTAGTCGACGTGGTGCACATTGCACCAGGCGCCCGCGACCTGTATTTCTTTTTGTTCTATAAGATTTTGAGGTTTTTAAATGTGACAAGACAGGGATTGCGGTCCCCTGTCATTGGATAGCGAAATCTACGTCACGCGATATAAAAAAAATTGTAACTTTTTTTGGCGATGCCAAAGTCTCTTATAGGTGTGTCCCACTCGCACCCAGCACGATATAAATTGACGACTGCAACTTACTATGAACGCAAATCAACAAAAATTTCGTGCGCTAGACTATTTTAAGCCAAATTAACAAACTATACCGGAAAAAATGCTACTCAACTAAACGCTATGCTGCGTATGCTTAGTTAGGGAGGTTGTGGAGAAAGGGCAGGGCTCTTTTAAATAATCGTAGCTCAACAAATCGTGAAATGAAATAGATAGTTCAAGATATTTTGATGTCAATTGGTACATGATTTCATCTTTTTTAACATGGTCTCAAGGCAGCAAGTTACAATATTCAACCAGATTTGGAAACAGCATACAAAACTTCACAGGTAACGATTTTTGACAATTGATTACGGTAGCAAGACCAACAAAACTTTAATCCCTTCAGTAATCATTAGAAAATTTTCACATAATCGCCGCCCAAGTATACTCGAGCGTAGTCCTTAAACGGTTAAAAAGGTTAATTTTGATAAAACTTATCTCGATTTTTGAACTTAATATTTCGACAAAACTTTAAATCAACTGCAACGCTCATATCTCAGTTTTATTATCTTGATTATAAAAAAGCTTCAGTTTCAACACATCTTAACGGTAGCAAAACGGTAACGGAATCACAGTTTTGTGGACACTAATTTGAACTTCGAAAACATAACTAAATCATAACTAAACATAACAAAACCAAAGAACTTAACTACTCATCAAAATCGTAAAAAACTAACCAAAATGAGAGAGATTGATTGAGATTGAGATTGTAATTATGTCCTGGAAAAATTACTCCGTAGGGCAATTATGGAAGTTATACAATATAGTACAACATAGTATTATAATAGTACTCGCAGACGCATATAATAAAGATAATTCACTCGTTCACACACTCATCCATCACACGTAGTTCATCATTCAATAAATAGTTTAGAATATTTCTTTCAAAAGCTGACAGCGAGTCAGAGGCCCGAATGTGATGCGGAAGAGAGTCCCAGTAATAAATAAAGGATAGTCTAAAGGAGTTACGATAAAAGACTGTGCGTTGCAGAGGGATATAGAAAGAGGATTGACTATTAGTCAAGCGTTCAGAGGGACGGAGATTAGGTGGCAATGGAACAAATAATTCATGGAGATAACTGGGACAGCCAGAATGAATGATCTGATAAATATACGAACTTTGAAAATAGAGACGGCGATTGGATACTGAAAGCCAACGCAACTTGCCCAAACTAAAGGGTGTAACATGCTCATCACGTTTAAGATCATTTATGAATCTAACACATGAATTTACTTACTAATCTCTGCAATTTAAGGTTAAGTTCTTGAGAAATATCATTATATAATACACAGCAATAATCAGTATGAGGGAGTACTAAAGATTTAAGGTAGTTGTTTCCTAAATCGAAAGTATTGAAAATTGCTTGAAATTTTGTACAAAATTAATATAGGTACCAACGAATATGTATGCAAAATCCTGGATCAATTGACCATCTCGTTTTTGTGATTTGGTCAATCAAAGTTCACAATTTTTACTATACTTTGACGTTGTAGTAATGGTGAAGGCGCGTGAAAAATATCTTTCTTCGGTTATAGTAATAGAATGAGTATTGACAAATAGTTGATAATTAACACAAAATGAGTGTAAACTATAATAAAACATATGGATTTTTTTAAAAATTTTTGACCATCTACTTACGGAGTAATATTATCCTAAATGTTATCGTTTTATCATTTTTCACGACGACTATGAGAAGCTCGATCGATGTGGCAACGTTGCCTTTTGCCGCTACATTCAAATTCATTGAGGAGTGGTTAGATTACAGAAGAGATTGAAGGAATAGAATATCATTACTTAATAAAATTGTATTAAATACGTTTAGTAATTATGTACAATTGAGAACATGATAATAATGAATAAATAATCATCCTCTCTTCGTTTCACTCACAATTTTATCAAGAGACAAAGTCATTTGGCAGGCGGTACATCTTAAATTTTTTCCCAAATTTGATATGTCAACAATTCGTCTTCCAACACATACATTAGAATTATTTTGTTTTTCATCTATTTTCGTCTTCTATCTATTTTTGTCTTCGTAACAATTCTTTTTTCTTAATAAATTGTCGTGTTACTGTAGTCGAAGAAATTATTGAGGTTATGCAATAGCGCGCGTAAAGTCACATACACATAAATAGTACTATGGTACCACCGCGATGTTGCAACGTTTTCTTCTCAGTTTTGACAACCCGAATCATTCGAGAGTATAATTCTTGTTGAAAGTACTTATTTTTTATTTTGTAATATAATATAATAACTAAAATTCATCTTTTTTAATATATGGATTTTTAATACAGAAAAAAACTTGTATTTTTAGTTTTAAGTTTTGTTTTGACTAATGTTGGGCAACAACTACCTTAACAAGCTTAATTCGTAGTTCACGCGAGAAACAGTTTTTTCGAAAATTGAGCCCCGACAAAGCTGCATTGACCCTGTTAGAGATAAGAGAGACCTGCTTAGTCCATGATAGATCCTGAGTCAATATAACACCTAGGCAGCGCAAGCTGTCAACCTAGAGCAGGTTATGATCCTCCACAGAAATTGTTAAAGAAGGCGAAGCAAGATTAGGATTCAAGGCAGAAATATAAGTATTGCTACTGTTACGTATCGACTCTGTATGAGTGGGTTGAGTTGAGTATATACTCAACCTCTACTACCTCTACAACCTCTACTATGATACCGCGTAAGCGATACCTTTCCGTATGAGATATCTAAGAGTATAGTAGGACTGACTATGCACGTATTATACGAGCGGCTAAGGAATACGTGTGACGGGATACTTTTCACCTTAAAATACTAAAGTACACCTTGCTGATCGTGATAGGAGTATTGAAAGAATAATAGGAAGAAAAATAAGGGTTTAATTTATGATTAAATATCTTATTTGAATTTATTACTAACTTGAGTTTTACAACTGTGAAACTGTATTAATAGAACGTGATTTTGATAAGTTGTTTCTTTCAACTTATATTCCGTTTTCTTATGTCGTACAAAGAATACAAGTCTCTTCTCTTGATTTGCGATGGAATTTGGAATTTGAATAGAGAAAATAAACTTGAGTGAGAGAGTAGGTCTTTCTCAGGAGCTTGGACTTTACTAATTGAATAAGTCTTGTGTCAGTCGGAGAAATAAGTCTATTTACTTTACAAAGAGCTCCGATATGTGCTCTTTTCCATGCATCAGGAAAAAGCCCTTCATAAACTGACTGATTGTAGATACTAGTTAAGTGTGGGGTCAGGATGGAATGGAATTCAGATACAATGCGAAGAGATATGCCATCGGGTCCATGAGATGAGGATCCAGTAGAAAATGAGAGAAATGAGGGAGAGAAACAGAGAGTTGGGAGAGAGCAGAAACGGTAGCTCCAGATTTTGCTCAGGCACTAGGAGAAGAGCTCTGCCTCCTCAGACGGTTCCAAGACGAAAGAATGAATTTCATATCGGCGTCGGCATCGATATCCAAAATCCGTCCCGTGGTCGATTCCAGGGATGTATCAGTTAGAATCTGCTATCTACAGTTTAAGTTTCAGCTCCTCATATCAGTAATTCTTTGGGTGGCTTTCTGAAGTCCACATCGGAGCTGGTAAGTCGTGGAACCCTGTGCTTCAGACTAGGATTACGGCATCTTGAGATTTAGAGCTGGTTCGTTCTTTTGAAATTATACCGGCTCCTTTCTCAGCTTAGTAAATCTTCAATTGTAATTTTTCATCTAGGTAGCTTCCTAATGGCCAGTTTGGTAGCGTCTTATGAATCCAGTCTACTAAAGTGTTACACAATATACCTGCTTTAAACGTAACAAAATCTCAATCGTAAAATCATGCTAGGATGCTCGTTATCCAGAATAGCCTTTTGAATAATCTGACCAATCAATAACAAAACCGTGATAAAATCAATATGAAAACAAATCCTTTTAGATAACAGCTGTTTAAAGATTCGTAAAACGCAAAGATAATGTCCGGTAGCTGACAACCAGAAATCCGGGCCGTCACAATATATTAAGACGATTCGGCTGCTTCGCCCTTTTCTTCTTTTTAAACTGAAACAGTCGGATCCTTTCATAATTCGTGTGCTGGACGGGTGTATGTCAGAACAAAATGAACAAAAATACTGTCTATAAATTATTATTATTTAGGGCTGATCGCAATGTCAGTGGCCCCTTTAACCCCTTAACTTGTGCGCTCCAGGTAATTCGAGCGCGTCAAACAGGCCACACTGTGCACACTCGAGATAATTCGAGCGGCGTTATATTTTATGCTGCTATGAATTAAAATAAAAATGTTGATTAATTTTGTATTTTTGTTATTTTTTTGCCAAGACAATGTTCTAAAGTGTGTTCTTTTTCATTAAAAAAAATTGATTTTTTTTGGCCGGTTTTTTTTTTTCAAAAAATCGACTTTTTTTAAATTTCATAAATTGTTAGTAAAACTATTCAAGAATATGTCGCCAAAACTTCAAAGCTTCCAAAGCCATATTTCAAAGCAAAATTCCGATTAGTTCCGATGCTATGAGCACGTAAGTCACTGTCCATCGGTTCGGCGACGAAACGCGCGGTAGTTCCCGTGAAGAAATTTAAGCCTGGGCCTACATTGGCATGCCTTACTTTTATTGAGGCTCTTGTGTGGCATATTAGATTGCACCCGACTCCAAATGTAACGCTTGGTTTACCCAGTGCTAATATGGATGGCCTATTTAGAACCAATCTTGCACACCTACAGTGAGCAACGTAAGTATTCGAACGGGATGACAAAAAAAGATCAATCCTGAGAATAGTGTACAATGAACTGTAATTTATTGGAACAAAATGTATTTATAATAACGTACATACAAGTACTAAATGTGTATAAAGTTTTAGAAAAATCCAACAATATTTTGTTCCAATAAATTACATTTCATTGTATGCTATTCTCATGATTGATCATTTTCTGTCATCCCGTTCGAATACTTACGTTGCTCACTGTATGTCTTTCCATTATATCAAAATTAGCTAGCACCTCGGTATAAGGCCTTACCAGGATGCTGACTTACGTGACCTCTGCAACATTTACGCAAAGACGCTTGAAAAACAAACTTCAAAGTTGTAATTTTATATTGTTTAATACAATTTCGGAAGTTTGCTTTTCAAACGAATTTACGTATAAATATTGCAAAAGTCATGTGATTCAGCCCTTAATTGATTGACGTACATGAAATTCAAAAATATTTAAATGAGTATGCAAATATTTATTTTTTTCAATAACATATAATAATAATTATTAACATTTAAGTTATTAATATTGTACGTGGTGCTCACCACGTTACACGTACTCTCTGTGACACTTCATAGAGAGTACACACTCACACACACACACGCTCCAGCAACACTTCCGAGACCACACGAAGCGGAAAGGGAAAACCCCCGGAAGGGGCCCCACGGGAGAGCCGGAGAAAGAGAGCCGAAGGAGAGCGGCACATTCTTACTTGGGTCACCCGTCACATCTGACGAACTAAAACGGTGTGAGGGAAGCCGAAAAGTAAGAAAGGAAAAAGGGAGCAAGTGCAGCGAGTGTACTGGGGAGTTTCTGAATCCCGGACCACAACCCCGGATCCGAACCAACCCTCGCCTGGGTGGAGCGGATTGCGGAGGACACCATCAACGTGATCAGCAAAGGACGGAACAGCGAATCTCGGAAGAGGACCGACGACACTGAAAATTCCACGGACCACGACGGAATTGGGACGAGGAGGAAGTTTAAGGAAGGACGAACGAGGACATACGGATTTATCCACGTGAAGAGAAGGACCGGAAGGAGGACACCAACACCAGGGCGAGTCGCGGGACACACACACACACACACACACACACACACACACACACACACACACCATCTACCCAGTGGACAATAAAATTGTATACTCAAGGTATTGGTGAAGGTTTCATTATTTAGCCCTAAAAATCCTTTCTCTCGCTCGTTTCATTAAATAATCTGATGCGAAGGACACGTATCTTGTTATAATTGGCGCCCGAACAAAGTTCGGAAGTGTCGAAGAAAAAAAAAAATAAAATAAATAAATTTTTTAGAAAAATCAATTATACGACACTTCCGAAGGGTGACGGAAAGTTCTTTTAGACAACTTTGCTTAACACTCTCTTTCTTTCTAACATCGGCTTCGCTTGCAAACAAATACATACACATAAACACAAATTATAATTAGTAAAAGAGTAGGATTAAATAATTACAAAAAAAAATATAAAATTTTTTTTATCGGTAGAAAACAAGAATAATACGGGAGAAATTAATGAAAAATAAGGAAATTAAAATTAAAATAGCCTAAATCTTAACCGAAATTTAATAAAATATTCGGTTAAGAAAAGATAGTTTTGGAACCGTGTGTAAAAAAAAGATAAACGGTCCGAGAAGTAAGGCGGATAGCGAAGGAACAAAGATATTCCAATGCTTATCAGCCGAGACATAAACAGGGCTAGCTGAGTTAAGCAGCCTTGCTTATGGATATAGATTTCACGAAGTATTATTTCAAAAGAAATTATATCCAAGAAGAGGATATTTGAAATATTATTTCAAGAAAATCAAAACCAACGAGTTTGCAAATTGAAAACATACTGAGACGCTTCGTGCGTCTTCCCTCTTTATCTCGAATAAAGGTGGACACGCCGAAATGCGTCTATACGAAAAGGATTCGTGTACTGGACGGGCGTATTCAAATCTTTCCCTTTGGTTCCCTACGTGACGTTTCGGGAATCAGGATGGGATATCTCCTTTTATCTCTCGAGATCTGCAGGAATATTTTTAATATTCCTCAGATCTCAATTTAATCCTCACAGAGGGGTCTGGGCGCGATGCCAGGGGCCTCTATGGAGATCCTGATCCAGGAGAGGGTCAGGATAGAGGAGTAGTTCGAGAGGGGCCTGGGCGCAATGCCAGGGGCCTCCAGACAGCCTTTACCGGATGGTATGGCTCTGGATGAGGAGGAATATTCCGGGTTAGGATAGTTGATTATCCCGAAATATTATAGGCCTTCGAAAGGGGCCTGGTCGCAATGCCAGGGGCTTTCCGGTAGCCTTTTAAAGGAAGTTTGGATTCCTGGATACCCAAAGGGAGCTATATCGCCATGCCCTTTGGTATTGTTAGGAAAAGGTGATATTTCAAGTTTTTGAAATATCGTAAAGCTTCCAGGAGGGGCCTGGACGCAATGCCAGGGGCCTCTAGGTTGCCTTTAGCGGATAGAGAGGATTTTCTGGAAGGAATTCTTCCCGAAAGCCAACAAGGGCTTGGCGCAACGCCAAGGGCTTGTCTGTGGCTTTTAGAGTCTTTGAAGGGGGCCAGACGCTATGCTGGGGCCCTTCGAGTCTCTTCGGGAGAGTCGATTCTTTCCAGATCTGCTTTTGATCACAGAAAGGATCGATCTGAATTTTAGAGCTTTCCGGGGTCCTTTTATATCGGACCGGAGCGCGTGGATTCCAAGCTGGTGCCTACCTCCACGATGGTCCTTCATCGGGGGGGCTATTCCTGGAAGACGTTGGCAGAAACTTGAATCTTTCTATGAGATTTCAAGCTGCGCGTCTCCCAGTTATGGAAATCCACACCGCTATTGGTTACCCCGGTCGGACGATGAGGTCCCATTGGCTCTTGAAATTCAAATTTTCAAACTTCTTACGTCTTCTACGAGAAAATTCCTTAACGGAAATTTTCACTAGGTCTTTAACGGAATTTGCGCTAAAAATAGTTCGCTTTTCTGTTAAGCGACAGCGCTGGCGTCTTATCTTCGCCTCAGTTTAAACTCCTGGCGCGAAGATAAGGTAATTGACCTACTTTATCGATTATCCTTTATCGATAAGGATCACGCATTGTAATTTCGTAATTGCTCTCAGACAATTCGGCGCTGCTGTGCTAAGGACAGCCAATCAAGCCTATTATCCATCATCGAGCTTAGAATTTATAATTTTAAGCCGATGAAAAATGATTCTTTTTTTTGAAAGGAGGTTTCAGGATAGATGGGAAACCTGAAACGTCACAATACATACAAACACGTACACAATTTGAAATATACACATTTTTACACAAATTATTTATATACAAATTACAAAATTAACACACATTACAATTTAGCACACATACACAAAAAAAGGGGGGGGGAGTCTACAATTTCTCCAAATTCGAATAAAACATTAAAATTTAAATGCAAATTAACTACTAAAATGTATAACGATTTTTCTTTTTTTTGGCGAATTACAATTTTGAAATATTAATGCATAAATAATAAACAAATTTCTGCACATTTGATTAAAATAAATTAAAATAGATTTGACACAACAATATATAAATAATTAAGTTTCAGAGAATTTTCACAAATACATACAAATATCACAAATATTCACAAATATCATTAAAATTTCGATCATCGAATGTCACATTGCAACTTTCACATTATAATTACAGGTACAACAATAAAATTCGCAAACAATTGAATTGTTAATAAAAAAAAATAAAATAAAAATTTGCTTTTAATTTTCACACAAATCACAAATATTCACAGTAGTTATTAAATCCAGATTTCAAAAAGCATTACAATTTTTTCTACAATCAGATTCTAATAAAAATAATTGAAATTTTATAAAATTTCTATCAAATTTTTTTTTACACCATAAAAAATTCTTTTATGTTATATCACCACAAATACTTACACCACAGATTTTCCACACAAAACTTTCACACCATAAAAGAAATAATATTAGAAAAAGCCAAACACAATTGAATTCTTTATGTCACAAAGGAAAACGTAAATATTATAAATATCGGAATATTATTAAAACTGAAATATAATTGAACTCTGCATAATTGGATTTTTGTATCATAGTAAGATTTTTACAGTACAAATTTCAGGTACACCACTTACTCTTACACAATTGAATTTTTTTTCCCCACATAAACAAATTGCAGTTATACAACTTTTAGGGTAGAAATTTAAGAGTATTACTAAAAACAAAAACAATTGATTTTTTTAATATTATTAATTGCAGGATATAAAAAACTTTAATACAATCGTAATGTAAAATTTTTTTTAGAAATATTATTATCGTTACACATTTGAATTTTTTACACGATATAGTTTTCACAAATTTCACATTAAAACTTTAGAAATATTACACATTTGAATTTTTTACACAATACAGTTGTCACAAATTTAACACTAAAACTTTAGAAATATTACACATTTGAATTTTTTACACAATACAGTTGTTACAAATTTAACATTAAAACTTTAGATATATTACACATTTGAATTTTTTACACAATACAGTTGTCACAAAATTAACATTAAAACTTTAGAAATATTAAGCATTTGAATTTTTTACACAATACAGTTTTCACAAATTTCACCTTAAAACTTCAGAAATATTACACATTCGAATTTTTTTACACAATACAGTTTCACAAGGTTAACACTAGAAGGCATATAACAAAGCAAATCGCTTGTAAATGATTGTTGCACGTTGCGATACTTGTAGAGCTAGATTTTGTTATTGAAAAAAAAAATTATTGATGTGTCCTAATTCCCCAAATTGTGGTTTTTTTAAGTAATGTAAAAAAGGTAGTCTCAACCAAAAAACCGAATTACAGAATCATTGAATTATATAGTTTTTCTTTCCAGGGGTGTGATCATGGTCGGCCGAAAAGCAGCGGTGTCAGATGAAGAAATCATAAAATTGATCGAGAAATATATAAATCATTTTGTAACGAACGATTTCCCTCCGATTGGAGATGTATTGTGGAAAAACATGAGTAAGGAGCTGGGTGGAAGATGGCAACCTCGTACAGTCTACACGCACATCAGAGAAAATAAAAAAAATAATCTACTGCAAGCTAGAGCCAATCAAGGGATTTCGACACTCCAAAATTAAAAAATCACCTACTTGAAGATGTCACAGAATTTGATGAAGGAGAAGATTATCATTCCGATGTAGACGACGACTATTTGCCAGAGAGCATTCAAAGTACAGACGAGCTAGACAAATTCGATCTTTTAATTACAAATGCAGACTGGGCAAAAATTAGGCCAGATGAATCTTCGGGCGGACCTCAAAATAGATTGAAAAAAAAAACATGGATAGCTGTCATTACAAGAACATTCTTCAATAGGTACAATTTTAAATGTGCATTTTTGGCAAAAAATTCATATGTGTGCCCTAATTTCGAACCACAAAAGAACGATTATTTTTTTAGATTTATAGCTTATTGTAAAGATGTAGAGAAATGCCAAAATGTCATGATTGGTACTGCCAAGGAGCCACCGAATGAGATGGGGTTAAGATTGATCATCTCAACTCGTGATACCCGTAATGAATACCATGCTGAAGTAGAACGTCCTGTCAATGGAACTGAACGCAGAGAAGTAGGATCAGAATTACAAAAACAGAGTGCAGCTCATTACGCGCAAGAATTATTGAAAAATAATATGGAGTTTGGAGAAGATAAGCCTTATTTTATTCGTAAAAATCATGTGTACAAACAAATTAAAATGGAAATTAACAAAGAAAAAGTGAGGTTAAAACCGAAAGAGAAGGTTGATGTAATAAAGTCGCTTCAAAAAATGGCAGGAGATCCCCGTTACATGCATGATATTATTCAAGTTGGGAGTATTAAGTTTTTTGTCTATTATTGTACCCAGGAACAAATCCATGTCTATAATGAATATGTCCGAGTGTTGCGGAAATTTTCTCATATTTCTATTGACGCTACAGGTCGAGTGGTAAAGAGATTTGAAATTTGTGAAGGAAGAAGGACAGGACATATCTTTCTGTATACCGTTACCATCAACTTCGAGGGGAAAACGATTTGCGTATACCAAATGATAACGGAAACTCATACGCAAGAATTTATTGAGGATTGGATGAAAACCTGGATACGCCTCGGTGCTAAAGCTCCAGGAGAAGCACGCTCTGATTACCAACGGGCAATACCAATGGCTTATTGTATGGCTTTCAACAAGATGACCTTGAAGGAATATGTTGATGCTTGTTTTTTATGGGCTACAAGTAAAACAAGGAAGACTTCGCTATCAGTAATAACTCTTATTCGAATAGATGTTGCTCACGTTATGGCTCTGATTGCTAAATGGAAATGTTTAATCGAGAAAGATCATCCGACCATAAAAAGTTTTTTCATGCGGTGTGCGAGCTTGATGATAGATTGTCAGAGTGTAGAGGAATTTGAAAGGATTTTTCTACTTACCTGCATCGTTGCACTCCAACCTTTTGAAAACAGTTTAGTCTCTACACCGAAATTCAAAATGACGCCTAGAGAAGCCCGAGAAGAATTGCAAAACAAAATGCGCATTCGAAAAACAGTCATTGAGAATCTGGAAAATTCAAGGTCACATTATGAAAATGCGAAAGGAAATGAAATTCCACTATTTGAAGAAAGTGAGAGTGGTACACTTACTCATAAGTGGATCCGAAAATTGATTGCAATGGCCACAACTTGCGAGATGGAAGGCTCAGAGGAAATGGTTAATGCCTTCTATCTACCAACTTTCGTTAAAGATTTGGAACGACTTGCAAAGGAGTTCCCATTGTGGACAGCTGCAGCAATCCCTGGTGAAAGAGCCCATGCTTCAACAGCCTACCAAGAGGGTTATTTTTCAGATTTACGAAAACCAATTTTGGAATTCACACACTTGCCAGCGGAAGGGTCTCAGTTTGTGATTGCTCATCTGGATAGTTTGAAGGGTGGAAACAATCTCCTCGCTGCAAAGTTAAAACATTATAATCATCAAAAAAGGCTTGAACATGTTCTCCCGTCAAAAGTAATGGTTCGAGATGAGACAGTTACCATAGATAACTTGGAACTCCCATTAAAAAAAAATCGTTTAATTGATGATTCAGACTTTTTGACTCAGGAACAATGGAAAGGACTAAAAAATGAAGAAATATTTCTTGTGGAAGAATCAAACCTTGAAGAAGAATCGAAAAGAAAATCCAATCTTAACTCACCGACACAGCCATCTACACTTCACAATTTTAAAGCACAGCAGGATTTTTCATTTGGTATCGGATTCAATTCAATGGATAACGGTAAAGTGGACGACACGATAATCAAGGATACATCATCCATTAATGTAAGGAACACGCATTCTAACGTCTCAGGTGGTATTTCGAACGATCATTGTAAATCAGATACTGAAAAATCACATACTCCCCAATCACAATCATACAACGCATTTTGTCAAGACGTACGTTTAACTTGCAAGAGTACTCCTCTACATGATCATTCATATGCCAACTTAATGACGAGCAACGACGATAAAAAAACGTCATTTATTAATGATTGCAACAATAATCATGATCCAAGGATGGATGAAAAAATTGAAGTGGAGAATTCACAGACCACTATGATGTCCTTGATAAATGAAGAGAGTTTTGAGTTTAATGATATGAAAAATTCTGAAATCGTTGGAGATAATTTACGTGGAAATATGCGTTACCCGAATAGCAATGACAATGACGTGAAGCTTCCAGAATCGCATCTATCACATGATGGAACTATGGAAGAACCAGAGATGGCAAAAGTAATTGGAAAAGCAGGTAAGAAACCTGAAGAAAGAATAATTGAATCAAAAGGATATTATTTTCAATCTTGTCTAGAAATAAAAACAATGAATGAAAGAAAATCGTCCAACAAGAAAGGATTTTTATTGAACAACGGGTCGATAAGCGGTATCATTCCAATAAAACTTTCCGAAAACTCATGGAATTTGATCGAGAAACTGAAAAACGAACAAAACTTTACAGAGAAGTAAAAGTTAAGGCTATAAATACCTGTGGCTTTGATTCGTTGGTTCACATTCTTCAATTCAGTGCGATAGATAATCCGATTTATGAATCTTACATAAAAAATTCTGAAAACAAAACTTGCAAGTTAATTACGAATTTCGTGAGAGATGGAGTAACACCTGCCATTTATTTAGAGCGTCTGAAAATTCTGAATGAATTCTATCCTATCGAGAGGGCTGTAGATTGTACTTCTCTGTCTCCTTTCCGAGTCGATTCAGAAGATTTTATAATATCAATTTGGAAAAAAATTTTTGATAATGAGCCTAGTGGATTTCGAAGTTATTACTGCAGCAATAAAAAATGTCAATCGAAAGGGCATGAAGCAATAGCATACCTTTCAATTAATGAGAATATCATAAATAAAGATAGATCATATAGGAAATTGCAAAAGGCAGTTCTCTATGATGAGTTTATTCGCAATATCACCTGCAGGGTGCCAGAATGTACGGGACTTATGACAGAAGAAAAGCATTTGAGCATTCATGTTTGCATAGAAATGGATGTCAGAGATCCTTCTAATAGAGAAAATACAATGGAATGCCCCTTGAACGAGTTTTCCACCTCTCTGACATTGGGCAAGAAGTACCGGTGACTTTTTTTTTCTTCAATAGTTTGATTAATAAGATCTACTATGTTTTACCAATCTTTGCAATTCGTATTTTCAGACTAGCTGGTATTATCCATCATCTCTGTGGCCACTTCAAGGCATATTGTCTGCGAATCTCAGGTGGATGGATATGTTGCGATGATATGCAGTCAAAAATTACAGGTGTCAAAGGAACGACTAAAGTGAAAGCTCATGCAGCAATTTACGTGCTTGAATAAAGGAGTTCTTCCAAAGATAATCGTTCACAAATATTTATTTTAATATTGATTTTTATAGCTGTTATTGATGGAAAAAAATTTTGTTGAAAAACGAAAGTTGGAAAATAAAAAAATATAAAATATATGTGTGCGAGACTGTAACGACGGGCAAATCCCGATCACCACAAATACAAAGAAACAAAGCGGAGACTACCGGTGGTAGCGCAGAACGTTCGGCTCGCTCGGACGGACAAGGGTAGGAGACGCTAATAAAGAAAAAGAAGAGACTTAACGAGAAACGTAATAATATATTTTCAACAATAAATAAAAAAACTTAACAGAAAAAGAAAGGCACTAAGTCTCCGAGCGCGAGGCTCGTGCAATGAGTGCTAAGATACCCGAAAATGACGCGCAAAGCGAGCTCCGCTGTGACGCGCGAGGCGAACTCCGCCTGGACCAGGCGCTAGGGCGCCTGGAAGCCGGAGGGTTGGGAGCGAAAATAGGGCTAATCCCCGAAGGAAAGACAACCCGAGAACACCTCGAGTTGTCTCAAAGACACTACAAAGTGCGAACACCGCACTAGAAAAAGGAAGCGAACTCCGCTTAAGGAAGTGCGAACACCGCACTAGGAAAGGTATAACGCGAACACCGCGCTAGCTCTACGATCACGAGAACGCCTCGTGGGATAAGGTATGGATGGTTGGTTTTACCAGACTTACCAGTGTAGCCTAAAAGCATACATAGAGTCCCCGTCTGAAGGGGCTCGGGTCGAGCGAGCGACTCCTGGAACGGCAACGATCTCGCCGATATCGTGCTCGATGAGATCGCTGCGAGGTGGGAGACGCTGCGAGTGGGGACCAGCTCCGGGAGAGGGAGACTGTCCGGTGGGTCCCGGCTCAGCTCCGCTCCCCCCTTACCTTTCGCGATCGCGAACAAACTCCCCCCCATTGACGCGTAAAGCGAGTGCAGCGTCAATGCACCACCATGACCGGAAATGACACCAAACCGCGCGAAGATGAAAATTTGCCGCGATTCGTGGAGAATTCCCACGCCAAATTGTCGAAACTTGTTGGAGCCACGGATTTGTTGTCAAACATTAACCGGCACGCTGTGTTTACCCTAGTGAAGGTAAATAATGTTTCGCGATATTCAAAATTAAATTAAATTAAATTAAATTAAATTGAACCGATTCCGACCTCGGCTACCGATTCTCAGCTTTAAAAGGACACATGCCCGCATTACATGAGGCAGCCGAGGTGGTTGAACCTAAGAAGTAAATGTTTTCCTAGGAATCCGTATCTGTCGCAGGGAGTCTACATAATTGTGAAAAACTCCGCTGGATCTCTTTATTCGCTGTTTTTACGAGAGCGACTCGAGCCACCGAGTCTACTCCCGGAATTAGTTTTAGGATCCGACCTAAACTCCACCTGCAAGGTGGATTATTAGGATTTTTTATTATCACGATGTCCCCTGGCTTAAACGCATCCGTTTTTGTACGCCACTTGGAACGTGATTGAAGCGTGGACAAGTATTCAGAGGACCATTTTTTCCAGAATGCCTCTGTGATCCTAATTGTCCGCTGCCATCGATTCAAGGTTGTTTCCTTGAGATCGAGCGTTGACCTTTCACTAATTCTTTCACTAATTCTGAGGGCGGGATGCCCCGAGAGTTCAAGTCCGCTGGGTTGATGGTGCCCTTGACGTGAGCCCATCGAGCCTCCGGGAGTTCCGTCTGGATGTACGAGACGCGATTGGCGACGAACACCTTCCATTTGGACGGCTGTTGGGTGATCCAGGCCAGCGTGATCTGCGAGTCTGTAAAGCAGGAAATGGAATGGACCGGTCGAGACAGAGAAGCTTTTACATGCAACAAAAGCTTCGTTAGGAGTGCAGCAGCTACCAACTCTAATCTAGGGATTGATACTGTTTTAATAGGTGCTACTTTGGCCTTGGCCATTATCAAGTTAACCGTTACTGTCCCATCCAAGGCTGTAACCTTGGAGTATACTACAGCACCGTACGCTAAGGACGATGCATCGCAAAATCCGATTAACTCGAATCGACTGCCGGGTCGAAAGTTGTCCCATCGAGGTAACTTTAGTTTTTTCAGCTCCCCTAGCTGATTATATGCGTGAAGCCACTTGGAGCGCGTGGGCTCCGGAATCTCCTCATCCCAAGAAAGTTTCAACAGCCACGTTGATTGCATTAATTGCTTTAATACAATCGTTACCGGAGAAATCCAGCCCATGGGATCGAAGATCTTGGAATTCTCGGAGAGTAACGTTCGCTTGGTGACTGTAGTAACCACCTCCGTGCTGATCTGGAACAAAAACATATCCTCCACCGTATCCCAAGCTATGCCTAAAATTTTGTGCTGATTCTCCTCTGGATCGGAAAAAATAATGTGATTCTCTGGAGAGGAGACTACATTAGGATTTCGGGGGGCGTTAGTAGCCCATTTACTGAGTGAAAACCCTCCTTTCGAGAGTAATTTCACCAACTGGTTTTGGATTAGTTCCAGAGAAGCAATGTCATCTGCACCGAACAGCAAGTCATCTACGTAAACCGATTCGAACAAGACCCTCTGTGCGTGCGGAAATTCATTTCCAAAACGAACGGCAAGTTCCTTTAGAACTCGCATCGCTAAAAACGGCGCGGGACCGGTCCCGTAGGTAACTGTATTTAATTCAAAAGTTTGCTCCCCACGGGGAGTTTGCCAAAGAATCGATTGTAACGCGCGATCTTGAGGCCGGACAAGTATCTGGCGGAACATCTTGACGACGTCCGCTACTCCGGCAACTTGGTAACCTCGCCAATTTAATAAAATAGAGGTTATGTCCTTTTGTAGTTTTGGACCTACCAACAGGACATCGTTGAGTGATACTCCCGTGCTTGTCCTGCTAGACGCATTAAAAACTACCCTGACCTTTTCCTTTCCTGACACCGACTTGACAACCGCGTGGTGAGGAAGGTAAACTCGATTCTTTGCAACCAAAGAAGTATTTGAAATGGGAGTCAGGTGTCGAAGCGACTCATACTCTTGCATGAATTCAACGTATTGTTCCTTCCGGGTAGGATTATTAATAAAACTCTTGCCTACCCGACGCAAGGAAGCTTCTGCTATATGCCGAGAAGCTCCTAAATTCGAACTATCGAAACCGGGTTTGAACGGAAGCGCAACCACAAACCGCCCATTGGTATCCTGCTCTACTGTTTTCTGAAAGAACTCCTCACAGAAATGATCCTCATCCGAGACGGAGGTCGACTCGGGAACCTCTTCTAACTCCCAGAATCGCCGCAATCCCTGTTCTAAATTGCAACAATGATGCACCGTGGTCGTTGTAGAACGCGATTGATGGGGTAAAACGCCCGAAACTACCCACCCGAAAATGGTTGATTGTGCCAATAGTGCACCGTCAACAGAGGTCAACGATCTGTTGGTCAAAAGCTGCGGGTAATAATCTGCTCCGATAAGAAAGTCGATCGGTGAACGCGAAATTTCCGCCTGATCTGCGAGATCTTCTGGCTTCAATTCAGGGAAATTCGAAGGTGAAAAGGACGCAGGCATGTAACCCGTTATTTTTGGAAGTATCAAGGCTGACACAGTCAAAGCCGCCTGACTGCCCTTGAGCGAACGGAAGTGGATTACAGCTTCCCCTTTAACTTTTAACGAAACCTGTCCTGTAACTCCAGAAATCGAAGCATTAACTGGAACCCGTTTAACCCGAAGCAGTTGCACTAAATTTTCGGTAACGAACGACGATTCTGACCCCGGATCTACTAAGCCTCTTGCTACTACGTGTCTTCCGTTGTTTGAAGACACCTGCACTAAAACGGTAGCAAGCAATACCGTTCGCGTATCGTTAACACTTAAATGTGTATTAATTTCCGCGTTGGAAGATGTAGACGCGGGAGTGTCGGCCGGTGGGGAGGTAACTGTCGATAACCTGCTGACTGAGGTGTTCGTTTCCCCCAGGTGCAGCAAGGTATTGTGTGGCTTTGCACAGGTTTTACACCGGAAAGAGCTAGGGCATGCCGAAGTGAAATGACCACTTCGCAAACAATTCACGCATAGCTTCTTTCGGTGGACTAAATTTAATCTAGCTGGCGGTCGTAGACTCAAAAACTTCTCACAGCGAGTAAGTGAGTGATTCTGACCGCAGTGGACGCACTTGGAATTCCGCACACTCGCGGTATGTGATTTAATTGGCCGTTCAGGCCCCTTAACCGCGCTGGATTTATTTAATCCTAATGATTCCAGCATACTGACTCTACTCGACAAAAACTCGGTCAACTTCGCATATGTCGGATATTCCGCGAGGTCACTTATACATCGTTCCCATTTCAATCTAAATGCTGGATCGAAGCTACTCGCTACCAAATGAACGATGAGTGGATCCCAAAAGTCCACTGCATACTCTAAGTTCCGAAGTGCGTCTAGAGTGACAGCTACTGTGTCTCTTAATGCTTTCAAAGCCGTCAAGTCGTTGCCGTCAACAGAACCTAACTGGGTAAATCGGTTAAGCAACGTCGCCGTAATGATTCGGCGATTATGATACCTGGAGACCAGGGTGGTCCAGGCAATGTCATAATTGTCAGAACTCACCGTAAGAGCTTGAATTACGGTTCGAGCTTCTCCTACCAAACACGATTTTAAATAATGGAATTTCTGAATTCCTGGCAACCCGGTATTGTCGTGGATCATGGCTTTGAACGTATCATGGAACGTTAGCCATTCGGCGTAATTACCACTAAACTTTGGTAAGTCGATTTTTGGAAGTCTCATTGAAGATGGGACATTGCACTCAGTGTGAGAACTGGAACTCGTATTAACGGGTGCCGAGTTCTCTTCTAGACGACCCAAATGATCTAAAATGTAGCTTTCAACTGCCTCAAAAGCTTCTAAAGCCGACTCGTATACGTTGTTGAGGACGTATGGAGTGGCTGCTAAATCCTGCGGCTCATAACTCGCACTTAATTTAATGTGACATTCCCGAATGTTGGCGTGGAAGTCGTTTGCGAGTTTCAATAGTTCCTCGAGATAACTAGAGGTGTAACGATTGGCTCCGCGTTTCTTAATATTAGTAAGAAGACGCACGAGATCTTCTCGATATACCGCGACGCTTACGGCGTATTCTCTTTTTAATTTGCCTTCTGCCATACTTGCTTTAGCTCTCCTAACCGAACCGAACGACCGAAAACAATCGTTGCTAACGACCACCGGAGAACGCTTTGTAACTTCTTAAATTTTGCCGATACCTCAAGTTTGACTTGAGATCCGGCTCGAAGGACCAATTTGTGCGAGACTGTAACGACGGGCAAATCCCGATCACCACAAATACAAAGAAACAAAGCGGAGACTACCGGTGGTAGCGCAGAACGTTCGGCTCGCTCGGACGGACAAGGGTAGGAGACGCTAATAAAGAAAAAGAAGAGACTTAACGAGAAACGTAATAATATATTTTCAACAATAAATAAAAAAACTTAACAGAAAAAGAAAGGCACTAAGTCTCCGAGCGCGAGGCTCGTGCAATGAGTGCTAAGATACCCGAAAATGACGCGCAAAGCGAGCTCCGCTGTGACGCGCGAGGCGAACTCCGCCTGGACCAGGCGCTAGGGCGCCTGGAAGCCGGAGGGTTGGGAGCGAAAATGGGGCTAATCCCCGAAGGAAAGACAACCCGAGAACACCTCGAGTTGTCTCAAAGACACTACAAAGTGCGAACACCGCACTAGAAAAAGGAAGCGAACTCCGCTTAAGGAAGTGCGAACACCGCACTAGGAAAGGTATAACGCGAACACCGCGCTAGCTCTACGATCACGAGATCGCCTCGTGGGATAAGGTATGGATGGTTGGTTTTACCAGACTTACCAGTGTAGCCTAAAAGCATACATAGAGTCCCCGTCTGAAGGGGCTCGGGTCGAGCGAGCGACTCCTGGAACGGCAACGATCTCGCCGATATCGTGCTCGATGAGATCGCTGCGAGGTGGGAGACGCTGCGAGTGGGGACCAGCTCCGGGAGAGGGAGACTGTCCGGTGGGTCCCGGCTCAGCTCCGCTCCCCCCTTACCTTTCGCGATCGCGAACAATATGAAAGAAATGATATATATATTTATGTTATGGAATATTCCTCTCCAAAACAAACAAGGTGAAATCGCTCAATTTCACATAATTTCGAGAAATTGTAAAAAAATATGAGAAAATAAAACTGGATAATTCTTTCTTCTTGTTTTTGAAAATATTGTGGTAATCGAGCGAGATAGAACGATTCCGCCTCAATCAAATGAATGAGAGAAGATGAAACCAGAAAATTCGTTTTCTTTGGCTTTGGTTTCTTCAAGATATTTCAAGATATTCCCGACTCCGATGTCCAACTTGGAGGCTTCAATGTCATCATTCTGATTATATCCGATATTTTGTTTGCTGCGTGATTTTCCTCTTTCTGAGAGGATGGATAGGCGCTACCGGTCAAACTCTTAAAATTTGGATCGGAATCAAATTGAATTCAATAATATACTGATATCAACTTGAAATGCTCCTTTCAAGCAACTGGGATAAATGACCTTGGAGAAAGACCTGCATATACTTGGCAGATAATAAAAATATTTTGGAATGTAATTATATCCAATAATTTAGAGATCATTTGGACAATTTTGAAAATCATTTTCCAATTAGGCTATTCTCACGTCATGAAACAGTAGTGGTAAAAGGGGAGGGGAAAACGGTAGAGTCGTATCTCCACAGGAGCGGCCACTGATCGACCGGGCCCCATGCTAATTATTTTTTTATTTTTAATTAATAAATACAGTTTTCCAAATAGTTAAATCATCTCCAATCGATTTTCTAAATCATTTCTGATCGATAAAAAAAAAGAAAAAAATCCATTGCCATGTCTGCTAACTATACACTCAATCAAACTTTATTAATTATTAATTACGTATAGTTTTCCAAATTATGAAAATGATTTTCCAAAATTGTCCAAAAGATATCCAAATTATAGGATATAATTACATTTCAAAATATATTAATTGTCTGCTAACAAGGAAACTACCCGAACCCGAACTCACCGATTTTGATAATTTTTATATATGTTGTAGAGCATGAAAAAATAATAGACACGTATTTTTTTTTATCTGCTAAAAAACGCTTTTAAGGGGTGAAAACTACCCTCAAAGTTGACCCTAAAAAACGTTTTTCTGATATATTTCGGCCCCTAATGAATATTTTGCGATGGGACAAAATAGAAAATGTTTCTTCCGAAAAACGCTAGTTAATGAATGTTTTTTTGACTATTGGGGTTGCGACCCCTATTTTTTATTTTGAAAAAACGTTGTTTTTCACTGATATATCCACTGTAAAAAATCAAATTTAGCCTTAAAAAATTAGAAAAAAATATTTTTGGAAATAAAATAAAATAATTAAGTTGACATATTTCAGGATTTTGCGAAAAACCACCCCTACATTCCTTCACTACCCTTTAAGGCGAATATCCACTTATAACAATGAAAAGCATATTTCTCCCATGAAATATACTATCTATGCGAGCTGAATATTGTTTTCAATCAATTACGAGAGTGTAATGACATTTTCGAGCCGAAAGGAATTATGGGGTGACAAATTTCCACCCCCCAAATAACTTTATCCAGATATATCTCGGCTCCTAATGAATATCTTGCGATAGGACAAAATGGAAAATGTTTCTTGCGAAAAACGCTAGTTGATAAATGTTTTTTTTTTACTATTGGGGTTGCGACCCCTATTTTTTATTTTAGAAAAACGTTATTTTTCAGTAATATGTTCACTGTAAAAGATCAAAATGCCTCGAAAAATAAGAAAAAAATATTTTTGCAAATAAAATAAAATAATTCAATTGACATATTTCAGAATTTTGCATAAAACCACCCCTACAAATCGTTCACTACCTTTTAAAGCGAATATTCACTTGTCACAATAAAAGCACATTTCCCCCATGAAACATACTCTCCATGTGAGCTAAATATTATTTTCTATCAAGTACGATATTGCAAAAAAGAATTAAAGGGTGACAAATTTCCACCCCTGTGATGGAGAAAATGGTTTCTCTATCACAAGATTCCCCGCACTCCGGCGCACCGATTTTCGTTCCTGGTCGCGACGAGTGAATTTAATTAATTAGAAAAATCGATCGATCAGTATGGATCGATCGAAGAACGGACCACCGCAGAAGTCAACAAACTTCTAGGTTAAGATCCGCGGTGTAAGAGCGACCGGCGAATTATGTAATAGCGCGCGACATCTCGCCGTGAGATTAGAAAGATATGGATCGGGATAGATATGGGTCGATAAGTAGGTCGATAGCGTGAGGGGCGAAGTTCGACAGTTTACGACACCGGGTGCGACATCCGTCGCCAACGAGGGACACTACGATCGCGAGCACGACGGAGCTCCGAAACGCAACCGGACCCAAGACGACGAGGGTCAAATTCGACACCACGTCGAAGGGAATTTCGACCGGGAGCCCGTCAAGAACAACCTGAGGGACCCGGCGAGCCACGAATAATCGAGGGACGGATTCCCAAACAATTCGGGAACCGTCCCCGATCGAATATCGACTCCAAAGAAGAGTCCCGAGGACGATTCGGGACTGTCGTTTCTCTCGAGGGGTACACGTGACCCCTCGGAACCAATAGGGAGACGCGGAGTCTCCCTATCGAACGAAGAAGACCGGAAGTGGGACCGATTTCGCCACTTCTGCGTTGGTCCTCGACAAGTACACGTACTGTCAGTTTCGAGAATCGAAAAATTGTGAGAGACAGAGAGAGAGAAAAACCAAGTCGACGCGATCGGAAAGGAAGAAGTTCGAAGTGAAGGCCAGGAAGGAGGAACGGAGAACGAGTCGAGTCCGAGACGGGGTACCGTAAGTCCCCACATTTTTATTTCGAAATTCGAGCGAGCTCCGGGGTCGAATTGTCCCGCATATTGACGGACCCCCGAGCGAGCTCCCGTCGTGCTCGGTCGTTACACTCGAGGGGAACTTCGCCCCCTCGACCCGAAAGTTTTTTTTTATTCGTAATCTTTTATTGTGATTTTGTATTTTATTTATTGAAAATATATTTCTGTCATTTGTGTTGAGAATATCGATTGCACGCGAGTCTTTCATCCGAACCCTCCCCTCTACCATCCGCAACCTGAGTTAACCGAACGTGGTGCATCGGCACCTGGCGCCCAAAAACCGTTCCTCCTATCGTTTTTTTTATAAGATTTTCAGGAGGAAAATTGTGACGTCGACAGGGATCGCGAACCCCCTGTATCGGGAGCGAAAATCCACGTCACACCCCCAAATAACTTTATCCAGATATATCCAGATATATATCATTATGTTTTAAACATTTCTATGAAGATTACCATTACTGTCACAACCATGTAGACTAATATATTTCAAACTGAAAATGTACAACATATAATTTACAATAAAATTATTTCTGTTATTTCATATTGACAGTTTGATAATAAAAAAATAATCATTTAATTAGTCACCTACCTTACAAATAAATCTAACAGTATAAATTATACAAACATGTAAGGGGTTATCTTACCACTACACCATACTCCACAAACCCCATAAGCTTCTATATGCTCCTGTTTATAGAAATAAAAATCGAGACTACATGCATTCCACAATAAATATTTTTTTAGTTCCATCGCAAAATATTCATTAGGAGCCGATATATATCTGGATAAAGTTATTTGGGGGTGGAAATTTGTCACCCTATAATTCTTTTTTGCACTATCGTACTTGATAGAAAATAATATTTAGCTCACATGGAGAGTATGTTTCATGGGGGAAATGTGCTGTTATTGTGACAAGTGAAAATTCGCTTTAAAAGGTAGTGTACGATTTGTAGGGGTGGTTTTATGCAAAATTCTGAAATATGTCAATTGAATTATTTTATTTTATTTACAAAAATATTTTTTTCTTATTTTTCGAGGCATTTTGATCTTTTACAGTGAACATATTACTGAAAAATAACGTTTTTCTAAAATAAAAAATAGGGGTCGCAACCCCAATAGTAAAAAAAACATTTATCAACTAGCGTTTTTCGCAAGAAACATTTTCCATTTTGTCCCATCGCAAAATATTCATTAGGAGCCGAGATATATCTGGATAAAGTTATTTGGGGGGTGGAAATTTGTCACCCCATAATTCCTTTCGGCTTGAAAATGTCATTACACTCTCGTAATTGATTGAAAGCAGTATTCAGCTCGCATAGATAGTATATTTCATGGGAGAAATATGCTTTTCATTGTTATAAGTGGATATTCGCCTTAAAGGGTAGTGAAGGAATGTAGAGGTGGTTTTTCGCAAAATCCTGAAATATGTCAACTTAATTATTTTATTTTATTTCCAAAAATATTTTTTTCTAATTTTTTAAGGCTAAATTTGATTTTTTACGGTGGATATATCAGTGAAAAACAACGTTTTTCCAAAATAAAAAATAGGGGTCGCAACCCCAATAGTCAAAAAAACATTCATTAACTAGCGTTTTTCGGAAGAAACATTTTCCATTTTGTCCCATCGCAAAATATTCATTAGGGGCCGAAATATATCAGAAAAACATTTTTGGGGGTCAACTTTGAGGGTAGTTTTCACCCCTTAAAAGCGTTTTTTAGCAGATAAAAAAAATACTTGTCTAGTATTTTTTCATGCTCTACATCATATATAAAAATTATCAAAATTGGTGAGTTCGGGTTCAGGTAGTTTCCTTGTAAGTATATGGAGGTTGGCACGAGCCCCTGCTCAATTAGGTCAGACGGCGCCATTGTCGAGTTCCTTAAGATCTGGAGGTCCTCACGCCCCAGGACCACTTCCGGATGATCATTGTGTACAATGACTACCGTCAGAGGGTTGGTCCTGTGAGCTAGCCTGATGTTTCCCTCCACATCCCTAACCTTTTTGATGGGACCTGCCAAGACAGCGATATGTCAGGTGGACCCTTTGGATCTTCTGACACCCGTGTTGTTGTCCCAGACGTCGAAGTCGCAGGTTGCTGATTAGCCAATGCAGCTTAGCTTCCTCTTTTCTCCCCATCCTCCTTCTACGTCCACAAACGACGCTCGGTTCCCTCTGTCTCGCAGCAAGATTCATCGTTGACGATATTGGTTTGTTGGTATTTTTCCTAGGGGCGTTCACCGACTCTACGATGATCGCCGGTTCCGCCGATGAGGGTATCACCTGCTCCATTTCAGTGGTTCCTCCCCGCCTATTTCACCAGGCGGATAAATCGTTACGTTTTTGTATTTAATTTTATTTCCACGAGAGGTAAGGGAAAGGTTGGTCCGCCTCCGCAGAGCCCCGCATGCAAAGATAAGGCTGATTAATCGGGGATTCTTAAGTTTATCCATGTGAAAAAATAGAATTGACCTTGGAATGGCCCCTAAAATTGACCCCAAGGTTAAGTTAAAATCACTTCATGACTCCTTTTGACCTCTATAATTTTTACCCAAGTCATCCCTCATGACCACCTTCTTGTGTGAAAGATTTCATGATTTCGACTCATTTCATCTTAAAATGACCCCTAAGTGATCACCATGACTCAAACATTATACCATATCTGATCGTAAAATGAACTGCTCTTTTCGAAGTTGGGATCAAAAATAAGAGTTCCCATTTAGAAAATGAAATATGACCTTCGTTAGCCGTGAAGATCAAGATCAAATTTGAAGATTCTGAGATCAGGGTGGGGGGATCAGAGAGTTTTCGATAACCCTGTGAATCAACTTTTACTCTACAGTAACGATATATACAAAAACATAACTTGCTCGCTGTATTGAGTTTAATATTAAGAACAGAGTTCGCTATAAATGGAATTTGTATGTATCTTGAATTTCTTCCTAGTTGAGAAAGAAAGAGACAGGTCGTAAGGAAACCAATTCTTATGACGTCCATCTGGCTTAATGTCCGGTGCAATACTCTGTTCATATTAGTTTTGCAAAGGGCCTTTATAGTCCACCTTACTTTGATTTACTCAAGTGATCTTTGGTAACTGAACGACGGAGACTACTAATCCTGTATCAAGGGAAGGTTCACCCATTTCCATGATTAAATATTTGTCTTCTAACGTCATCCGTAAAGTTGTCTGACTTCTATTGTTATTTGATCCTGAACCTTCGAAACTAAATTTCCTAGTCCAACTCCAGGCTAGGAAGATGATTTCCGACATCGATTATGAGAGATTATTGCACCCAGAAGCATACGGTTGACCTACTCTTCAGATTTTGTTGTCGTTCTGGGTTTCCCGTAGAAGTTCCTTTGGCTTCAACACCATACTACTATCTTTTTCAAAAGCCAATATCATTTAGCGAAAGAGTTGGTGAGACAGCCAGAGAAAATTATCAGGAGTATTTACGTCGATTCCAAAACGATACTTATACGTAAATTCCAATAGCAATAATCTAGTGAATATTCCCTGTCACTCTCCATCTTAAAGCAATAATTAAGGTTTTTCTAAGGTTTTATTCGCTATAGCTACTGATTTGCTCTGTGCATAGGAAAGAAGTCCCCGAAACATCGATCCTGAAAGCATATAGTGATAATTAACCTTTCGCTATCATGGGCGACCATAGTCGCTTTCCATAATATGCCACTTAAATACGACGGGCAACTATAGTCGCTTTACATAAGATGCCATGTGTTGTACATTTAACGAAACTCTAAATGTATTGCGCGCCAACTATCTCATAGTTAAATGCTACGTAGATATTTTGTTTTGTATCGTTTGTGCTTTCAGACGTTTAAATTTATTAAATTAGATGATATTAATGATAGATCTTGTACACCGTGCCCATTTTTGTCAAGATTATTCGCTCTGCGGTTTATCGTGGCGGAGAATCCTCCCGTAACGAAAGGGTTAACACTCGAAAGTTACAAAATTATGTAATATAAGATTTTTAGAAATCGGCATAGCAACTTTTGTGCTAAAAAATAGGTAATACGCAGACTCAAAATGATGAAATCACTTGACTTCAAAGTGAAAATTTATTAGTTCATAATTAATTATCGAGTAACCGGCAAATTTTCATAATCGTATAATAAATGTCAACAATCTGCTAGACATTCATACCAAAAGTAACAAGGTTAAAGAATTAAAATTGGTAGACCATATTCATAACGGTCATTTCAGCATCGTTAATTCGCACTTTCCTTCGACAGTTTTCGTTTGGTCCGCAACGTGTGCTTTTGGTCTTCTACCAGTTGTCAATCAGATTCTGGACGTTATTATACCTCTTAATGAATCTCGACCCAAGGAGCTAATGTTCGTCTCAGATTATGGCATTGATACAGACGATTACTTTCTACCGCTCTATATACATCAAACTATAACTGCCTACGCCTTCGTGACTGTAACTATTGCAGTAGATACACTTATACATATTTTCGTTTTACATTCTTGCAGCCTGTTCTCAGTGATCGAGTAAGTATATGAAACATAATTTTACATGCTTGTTACGTTCCAAATAAAAAAATGCTTTTATATTCCAATCCGGCAATTCAGATGACTCCACATTGACCTTGGCAGCTCGAAAAAAATAGCTCCAATCCCAACGGAGAAATTCATATGTTCTGTTGTTCGTCAGAAAATGTCCACTTCAAGTCGCGTTAGCATAAAACTTCTGCGATTTTCTCTAAATTTCTGAACCTCAAATGGCCAAATATAAATAATGGGTATATCAGCTATGCATTTATGAAGACTTTTTACAGATACAGATTACAAAATTTGGTAAGCGGTGGCTATGTAGATACCAACATACCTCTGAAGCATGACAAATCCTTCCATGTGCTTAGGGGTTGCGTATCGCTTCATCAACATGCTCTGGCGTAAGTAATCATAGCAGCTTTTATCACGCTATCGTATTAATGTTAAATTACAAGGTTCAAACACAAGCTGCCTGAGGTCTTCTACTAGATGTCTTTTAATCATATTTTTGGTTGGCAGGCAACCTCCTTGCTTGTGAGACGATAGTTAATGCCTAATATAATTGGAACAGCAAAGTTCGATAGATCTTGCAACAAAATTATACTTTAGATTACAACTTAAATTAGAACCTCGTTTAAAAAAATCGTTATTAAAAATTATCAATTCTGCGCCAAAAATTTAATTTGGGGTCCTGTTATGTCCAAAAAGTACACTGGGCCCAAATTTAGGGACCCTCACGTCAAAGATTTTGACCGACGGAATAATTTTTTGTTCTGGGTAATTTTCCACAAAAATGCACTCGTAACGTTATTTGATCAACTTTTTAAGGATCTGGCAATATTTGCTGTAGTGCATGTATATAGAGTGTTCATTAGAAAACTTTCCAGCTCGATATCTGGAAAAGTAGGAAGATATTTATGAAGTGTAAATCACGTGTCTAAGGATTTCAAGGTGGGGGGCAATATTGGTTCTTTATTTGGATGGCACTTTCAAGGTCATTTGAAGGCCAACTTTTTTCTAGATGGAAAACTATATTTTTTGTTACGGAATCTTATTGTACGTAGAAAAACAAGCAATTTTCGTAGAAACCTTTTCTTTGTCCGAGCCCTAATTTCGAGGATATTTAGAAGAAGTACAGCGTGGCATATTACTGTGAAAAATGTTGTACTACCAGAAAGCATCAACGATTTGTGTCATAGGATTCTACAGGAATGTTGCGCTATTCCAACCTTAAAAGATGTTCGTTCATGATTTGAGAATTGTCTCTACTATTGCTCGGAAAACAACAGAGAATATTTGGAAAATTGATTACAGCTATGTAATAAATATCTACTTGTTTGTCATACCTATGTAATATATTTCTTACCGCTATTTCTCGCCTTACTTATCTTTAAATATTTTCAAAAATACGGTCAAAAAAGTTTCTTACGAAAATATTTGGTTTTTTTCGTACAATAAGATCCTATAATGAAAAATATAGGTTTCCATTTAAAAAAATAAACTTGACCTTCAAATTATCTTGTAAAAGCTATTCAAATAGAAAACTGACGCTTTCCCGTCACCGTTCTCGAAACTCTTGAACACGTGTTTCACACTTTTCAAATATTCCCCATACTTGCAGAGATATTTAACTGAAAATTTTTCAAATGAACAATACTTCTATCGAGCAATAATTTATACTTTAAAAAAATGACGAAACAAATTTTATCTTTTTTTACTCAAAATGTAAAAAATCAACACTACACTTAATATTTATAAGATTTACGAAACGGATTTGAAAAGAGCGGCCTCAAAAACCCCAAAAATGTACTCTGTACAAAATATCAAAATTAACATGAAATTTTTCTCCCAGTCGTAATAGGGTAAACAGAAAATAGAGAAGAAATTATTTCTGCATACATTGCGACAACATTTCCTCTGGACCATAAACGCTTGTAAAGTATACTGTTTTTCGTTTCGAATTCACATTTTGCAGTTCTTTGGTGATGTGATAGGTCATTCCGCGAGATCATCAACTACATTAACCCCTTAACCTACGATTTACATTCCAAAAGGTCGAGCCGAAAATGTAAACAAGGTCGCGCAGTCTTCGAGCCCCCCTCCACTGTTCGGCAATTAGGTTCTAAGTTGTATGAAACGCGCACGACTTACGGATTGTAAATACAGTATATAAGACACAACTGGTTTAATTTTGTGGGATATTTGATAGATAATTAAAACTTTATGTAGTGATTGTGGTAGATATATTTCACAAAAGAATTATTATCAATCTTTAACCTTTAGAGCGCCGGGATACGCCTCTAGGCGTAAGGGGTCTGACTCGCCAACATCTTAACTTAGTTTGGCCCTAACTTAGGGACCTTGGACCACATTTCTATAGAAAAATGCGATTCGCAAATTTTTCAAAACCCCAGCGCTCCAAAGGTTAAACAAAAAGCACTCAGAGATTACAAACACCTTAAAGAACTTAAATTTAGTTGCGTTAAATTAAAATAATATTTTTTGTTTTTTTGTTTTGTGTTGTACAAGGTGTAAAATAATTAATGGTTAAAATAAATAATTCTCTTTTTACACGATAGATACGTTCCCAAAAAATTCGTGTAAAAAAAAATTCGTGTAGAAAGAGAATTAGGTGTAAAAAATATTAAAAAATTCTTGTTAGAATTCAATTAATTTATGTCGTGCTTACACATTTTAAATCAGTAAATATATTATAAAAAGTAAATTATACTTTGAGAAAAAGAAAATAATATCTGAAATTCATGAATATAAAAAAAGTTAAAATAATATTGTGCGAGACTGTATATCGGGCAGATCCCGACTCCACAAATACGAAAGAAACAAAGCGGTAACTACCGGTGGTAACGCTGAACGTTCGGTACGCTCGGACGGACAAAGGTAGGAGACGCTAGCAAATAAAAAAGGCGCGAATAACAGTAAAATAGATATATTTTCAAACAATCTAAACTTAACAATATACCAAGAAAGAGAAAAGGAACTCTAAATCCTAGAGCAGAAGGCTCAAATGTGTCAACATAGACGCGCGAAGCGAGCTCCGCTATGACGCGCAAGGCGAACTCCGCCAGGACCAAGCGCTGATGCACTTGGAAACCGGAGGGTTTGGAGCGAAAGAATGGGGCTAATCCCCGAAGGAGGGACAACCCGAGAACACCTCGAATTGTCTCCAAGACTCTACAAAGTGCGAGCACCGCACTTGGAAAGGAAGCGAACTCCGCTGTAAGGAAGTGCGAACACCGCACTAGGAAAGGTAAAGTGCGAACACCGCACATATACTAAAAGTCACGAGAACGCCTCGTGGGAAAAGGTGAGGATAGTTGGGATTACCAAACTTACGTGTGCCTGAAAGCAAGCATAAAGGAGTCCCCGTCTGTAGGGGCTCGGGTCGAGCGAGCGACTGCCTGGAACGGCAACGATCTCGCCGATATCGAGCTCGGTGAGATCGCTGCGAGGTGGGAGACGCTGCGAGTGGGGACCAGCTTCGGGAGAGGGAGACTGTCCGGTGGGTCCCGGCTCAGCTCCGCTCCCCCCTTACCTTTCGCGATCGCGAACAAATATAAACATAAGAAATATTTGCTCTATGAGATTTAAGAAAAATTCATAGAATATTAAACATCGTGCTAAAACAAAACAATTCGTGTAAAAAGAGAAACTTTTTATTTTTAACTCGTGTTAAATCAAATTCGTGTAAAACAAATTCGTGTAAAAAGAGAATTAGGTGTACATAAGAATTAGAAGTAGCGCAGAATACAAATAAATACAAAGTAGTTTAAGTACATATAAAGAGTAAGTTTTAAACTCAAGTTAAGGATCGCAGTAGAAATTAGAAATAAAAATTAGAAAGTAAGCAGTAGTAGCAATAGTAGTAACAAAGACAGAGCGGACGACTGTGAAGTGTGAGAAAGAGCATAGTATTAGGTCAGCAAGTAGCAATCCTAGGGCAGCAAATACAAGACAAGTACAGCGGACAAATATAGCGGTGCAAAATCTGCACAGGTAATTAAAACGCAAGTAAAGCGCAAGTAATGCAGGACCAGACCTGTAAACAGCGGATGGCCAGGCGGTTCAAGTGTGTGGTAATTCACGTTGGCGATCTTGGTGGGGCTCTTCATCATGCTCGAGTAATTCCGCAGCTTCTTCCAGGGAGTGCCAAAAGTAGGTGGAAGAGACCTGGAAGGAGCTGCGGAGCGCTTCAGTCCTAAAGGGAGGAGTTGCAAAGGGGAGCTGAGTAGCTGTAAGCCTTTTAGCTCGGCGGACACCGAAATCAGGGGATAAGAAGCACTCACTCAAGTATGGCGGATTCCGAGTGGACAAAATCTGGTAAAGTGAGGATTTCAAAAAATATAGCCGCCTGTTTTCGAGCGACATCCACTCGAGTCTGCCTAAGCGGTTGGGTGTAGTGTGCTCGTCACGCCTGAGATCAAAGATGAATCTAACGCATGCATTGAGAGTACGTTGGAGCTTAAGCTGGAGGATTCCAGAGATACTGGCGTAGACGAAACAACAGTAGTCGAATATAGGAGCTAGGGTGGGGAACCCTCGACGCCACCGCGGCGTTCCGTCGTGTTAGTCTCCAGTATGTGGCTTCTTTGAAGCTTTTTACCTACTCCTCGAGTAGAATTTTTTTAAATTATAAAAAACTTGTAACGTGGCGTTTCGCACGCTACGTTACAAGGGTACTTTTCCGTCCAGAAGAGACGTCAATCGGATTGGATCCATATGTATTTTGAGCATGAATTATGTAAAGGGCTAGATCCCTGAGGTTAAGGTTAAGTTAAGTCTCGATATAAGATAGTTAGGGTTGGCGTATTGGTGGAAGCAAGAAAGCAAACCGATTAGTCGAGAGTACTCATCAGAAATAAGCCGAGCGTTAGGGCACTCATCATTGGGAAAACCTGTATCGGTCAACGCGGGGCATCTGTAGGATCATCGGGGAGTTGGAACTACGAAGTACAAATTCCCACCAAATGGCAGCACCTCTCGACCACCACCAATAAGGAACTGGAATGCGCACGCGTAGCCGTGTTCCGCAGGAAGAAGTCAAAGAAGAAGACCACTTCTCCTTTGGACGGTCTGTGGCCAGAATGCTCTTCTTTTGACGACATTGCAGAAGAAATAGAAAGAGAGAGAGCCGGTTCCAGGCGAACATCTTTGGAACCCAGATTTGGAATTGTTCGCGAGGCTTGCCTTCCGTGTGGTGAGTGCCCGCGGGCTTATTTTGGATTTGGAGCGAGCTCCTCTCTATGTTTCTGACTTATTAAGAAAGAGAAGAGGCTGCGCTGTGTTTTTCGGGAGCCAGGTTCGGTCGGTTGGGTGGAAGTAGCGTTTTCCACACAACCGCCCTAGCCACCATCTTGGTTTCGGTGCCTGAGTGGCAAACGAACCCAGATTGGCTCCAAATTACTTGAGGTTTGGGTTCTACCCCTTTAGGAGGTTAACAAGGTTAAAATTGACCCTCGCGAGATCTATTGATCCTTCTTTCTTTTTGTTATTTGTTTTTTTTTTGTTCTTGCCTCGGTCACCTTTGCGGTTTCGCCACTTCGTCTTTGGTTGGGCCCACTTGGGACCACGTGGCGAAACAGAACCGACAGCCTCGAGCCCTGGGGCATTATTCTTATTGTTTCATTATTCTTATTATTCTTATTCTTTTCTTTTCTATTACTATATTTAAGTTCTCACAGTTCGCAAATTCAGTTTTGTTCATTTGGGGGATTTTCCTGTGGGTTAACCCTTCATTTCAGGTTAGGTCGGCAGTTGGCGGAGTCGTGACGATACTTTCACGTCCTGGAGGTAAGAGTGAGTCGGTTTTGGGTTTGGGAACTTTTGGTCTCTTCATATAGTTATGTTAGATAGTCCATTGGGACTTTTAGGTCAAAAAGTTCCTGGCGCCCTTCTGGCTCTTGGTGCCTTTGGGAAAGGGTGTCAGGTTGTGCTGGAAAGCCGACCCCGAAGTTCCCCGGTTACAAACTTTGACTTAAAGTTTCGAGGTCATAATGGATTTTCCGGACGGTTTTTTTTTGCAAATGTCCACCGATCCGGATGTGTACAATAAGCCCTGAAAGTGGTGACCATTAATTTTTTTACACCCTGTAAATACAAGTATATGTTTAATAAAAATTAAGTTGTTTATGTAAAATTCAAAAATATTTGTTTTTAATCAGTTCTCGGAACGTAACCTCCCTTTTTGTACTGACTCTGGATCTCATGCAATACGGTTTCACACAACACGGCATTTTCCAGAAACCAATCTACCGTATTATAGGACGGTTATCTGTAAATGCTAATTACGTGAATTATTAATTATTCAGGAACTACAAATAAATGTTAAAGATATATGTTATCCCCCTAAAAAACACCTCTGGTGCAAAAAAGTCGAGACAAGTTCATCTATGAAAAGGGATCTCTCTACAAAAGTTGTGAAATCCTATAACATTAGATAAGCTCGTTTTTTCCATTATGTCAATACGAAGTAATCACAAAATGCAAAGAATTTTTGCTGCTTACGTGATTAGAACCGGTATTGAACTTGTCGGGCCCCGAAACCAAACGATAAGCAATAAATATCTTACAATTTAATTTATCTTTACCGCATTATGAATTAGTAAAGATCAGATTACATAATAATAATATGAATAAATTATACATCATACCCAAACATCTGAACTGTTCGGGGGTCAACAAGTTCAATACCGGTTCTGATCACGTAAACAGAAAGAATTATTTCTATTTTGTAATTACTTCGTATTGACATAATGAAAAAAACGAGCTTGTCTAATGTCATAGGATGTCACAACTTTTGTAGAGAGATCCCTTTTCATAGATGAAAAGGGATCTCTCCCTTTTCATCTATGAACTTGTCTCGACTTTTTTGCACCAGAGGTGTTTTTTAGGGGGATTTGTCTCCTTTTTGCAAATATTATTATTATTATCGGCTTTATATCTCGAGAAAATATTAATAAAATAATACATAACGTGCGTCGGTAAGGTGAATTTTCGTCTTTTGGATATTCGAAAAAACAAAACACAGATCACTGAATGCCTAGGGCCTAGCCCACCGTTGAGCTGTACTACTGAGGTTACAGACAGCGTGTGAGTGTGTAATGGCTTTCCAGCCGTGTATGTACACAGAACGCTTCGGCTATTTGTTATGTGCGCGGACCTAGTTCGGTCGAGAAAAGAGACACGGTAGCGCTCTTGCTCAATTCATAAATGAACTTGTCTCGAGACACTACCGTGTCTCTTGATCCTTTAACACACCGTGGCTCGACGCAGACTGCCGACCAGCAGCGTGAGACACTTTTGTTTTCAGGATACGGAGATGAAAAGAAATACTTTCCGCGACAATGTATCTTTAAGACGACGAGCTTCGCCGCGGCTGTAGAAGTTCAGTGTTGTACAAAGGTTTTTTCCAATTTTCTGATCGTGTTAGAGCAAAACCGTGTTATAGGATGCCGTGTTGTAGGAGGGTTCCCGCAATTTATGAATCGTGTTATAACGAAACCGTGTTACAAGATGCCGTGTTGTAGGAGGGCTACCTGTATACAAAAATTAATAACAAAAACTCAATAATCTTCACGATTACGTTACGAAGAGATGATAAGAATATATCACGAGCCTTGTCTGTGCTATTTATGGTGATGCAAATTATTGGGTTGATGCATAATTATCAGGCGTTTTTAAACGATATTATCACGTCAAAGATAGTCCAAGAAAATGGGCCTCGAAATGCGAATTTTGAGATAAGTACCGGAATTTTTTATATAAGTTACTCTGAAGTATCTAAAAATAGATAGTGAAGAAATTTTTTTAATCAACCCCCGGGGAGGGTTGAAAAAAAATAAAAAAGGGGATTTTTTCAAAATTTTGAAAAAACGGTAAGAGCTAGCGAAAAAAATTCTCATTCAAAGTTGTAGAACTATAAATTTTACACAAAAATGGTCCTCTAATTTTTGTTGCTATTATTTAAATTAAAAGAATTAGGGCGGCTAGAAGCTAGGGGATGACAGTTACAGCTTCAAAAAATCATAACTCGCTCAAAAATGAAAATATTCCAAAAATTTTGTTTGTTTTTATTTAAAAAATTATAAACTTTTATTCTAGAAATAAATTTTTTTTAATATTTTATATAACAAAGTTACAACAATATTAATTATTAGATGTTATTATTTATTTTTGGCTATAATTATTTACATTAAAGTAAATTAGTTGAGGAAATCCCGATGGAATGTAGTCTGGGCCAAGATTTAGAATGGAAACTTCATCTAAATCAACTGAAATTATTTTTTTATTAGCAAATCTTGTAGTACCAAGACAAAGCTATTTTAAATAATTTTTATTGCAAATCTTGTAATACCACGACAAAGCAATTAATTATATCCCTTTTATTCGCATTTTTTTAAAGCGACAAGTGATACATGAAAATATAACCCGCGACCTGGATTTAAACCAGGGACCTTCACTTCTACGCAGTGAAGCTCTTGTCCAACTGAGATATCGTAGCCATGGTTTACTCCTACATGCGTCACTTATATGCTTATACATGCGTTACCGTTAACTTGCAAGAAACTTAATTTTGTATTTAAGCCATCTATGATTTAGTTTTAGATACTCGATCAGTTACCTACTATAGATTTTACCTATTTTCATCAGATGTAAATTACTACTTGATCGGTAATGATTTACTCTGTATTACCATATCGCCAAATTTTAATTCTATCATGGTTTGGGGTGTTTCTTTAGTCGTTATACCTAAATATTAATTTTTAGATGTTATTATTTATTTTTGGCTACACGACTATGATTATTTACATTGAAGTAAATTAGTTTAGACTATCCCGATGGAATGTAGTCTGGGCCAAGATTTAGAATGGAAACTTCATCTAAATCAACTGAAATTATTTTTTTATTAGCAAATCTTGTAGTACCAAGACAAAGCTATTTTAAATAATTTTTATTGCAAATCTTGTAATACCAAGACAAAGCAATTAATTATATCCCTTTTATTCGCATTTTTTTTAAAGCGACAAGTGAGACATGGAAAAATAACCCGCGACCTGGATTTGAACCAGGGAGCTTCACTTCTACGCAGTGAAGCTCTTGTCCAACTGAGCTATCGCGGCCACGGCTTACTCCTACATGCGTCACTTATATGCTTATACATGCGTTACCGTTAACATGCGAGAAACATAATTTTATATTTAAGCCATCTATGATTTAGTTTTAGATACTCGATCATCTAAATTAAAGTTTGGCGATATGATAATACAGAGTAAATCATTACCGATCAAGTAGTAATTTACATCTGATTAAAATAGGTAGAATCCCCAGTAGGTAACTGATCGAGTATCTAAAATTAAATCATAGATGGCTTAAATATAAAATTAAGTTTCTCGCAAGTTAACGGTAACGCATGTATAAGCATATAAGTGACGCATGTAGAAGTAAACCGTGGCCGCGATAGCTCAGTTGGACAAGAGCTTCACTGCGTAGAAGTGAAGGTCCCTGGTTCAAATCCAGGTCGCGGGTTATTTTTCCATGTATCACTTGTCGCTTTAAAAAAATGCGAATAAAAGGGATATAATTAATTGCTTTGTCTTGGTATTACAAGATTTGCACTAAAAATTATTTAAAATAGCTTTGTCTTGGTACTACAAGATTTGCTAATAAAAAAAATAATTTCAATTGATTTAGATGAAGTTTCCATTCTAAATCTTGGCCCAGACTACATTCCATCGGGATAGTCTCAACTAATTTAGTTCAATGTAAATAATCATAGTCGTGTAGCCAAAAATAAATAATAACATCTAAAAATTAATATTTAAGTATAACGACTAAAGAAATAACCCAAACCATGATAAAGTTATAACAATTGAAAATTTTTAACTTTAATTTTAAACCACTCTACTTAATGCAAAAATATTTTATTTACTATTTTGTTTACTATTTTGTAAATTGCCTGTAATTTATTTACCTGGTGGAAGATTTTTTGTGGCGGCGAGTTTGCTTTTATTATAGAGCCGCGAGACAATCGCGCATGCGTCTATATACTGAATGGGCCTACGCGTGTGCAGTTGCCACACGTACATTCATTTCTATGTGTAGAGTGTAATATGATCCCACAAGACTCAGTCGACGATCGATGACGATCGATAACAATCGATGACAATCGATGACAAAGAAATTCTAGAGTACAGTAATGAGGCGAGAGAGAAAGAAAAAGAACGAAAGAAAGAAAGAGAGATTGATATATAGAAAAATCGAATGAAAGAAGGAAAAGCAGAGGAAGAAATACCGACATTTAATTGTCAATTTATTCCAAAAATAAAATGCGCGCTTTAAATATAATATTTAAAATTAAGTAAACTTTCAAGTTTTTTTTGTAAATCTAAAAATTTCATGTAGAACTGGATAAAAATATTCAATTTATTATGTTATGAGATTAATTAATATTCTGAAATATAGATTCACAATAAAAATGAAGGGATTACATGATAAAAAAATTTGGAAAATTTGAAAATTTCATTGAAAGCTAACGCATATTTAAATATACTCTAGAATACCTTTTTTGGGTCCCATGCTAAAAAAAGTGTACACATTGTGACGATGCATTTCCTAATGCATTCGCTATGTAAAATCGACGAGACATTAGAGTAAAGAAGAACTCTCCCAGAGACACCAGTTAGGGTCCCAATTGTATTTTGTGGACGCATAGACCTCACGAGGGCGCTGTGACCACCCTAAGAAACTGAATCGTTCCTTACGGCAATATTTTCTTATTATATTCCGGCAAATGGGGAGAGTAAAAGACGGAAGAGAAGGAGGACCACCCTCAACAGGAAGGAAGGAGGCCTTAAGACCCAGAAGGACAAGAAATCCAGAAAACGCCTCGACGGATACGGGGACGCCCTTATTCGTCTGGAGAAGGCACTAACAGACGACACGAAGAAGCGGTGACGTCATCCTTCAGGCCTTATTTCAACGATCTTCAGCCGAAACACGTCTTAGACAAATTGGCGACATCTGGCAGGACTCGTAATCAATGATAAGCGGTCGATCACCCGCTCTATCATGATACGGGACTGCCTTATCGACCTAGATCCTCTCCTGCCGGAAGATATTAGAATTAAGGAACGATAAAGGTGCGGAACCCCGAAGATATTTTGTCAGTCGTCCCGGAAAGTTTGTAAGGTTCACTGGGAGAGAGAGAACGAGGACAGATAACAAGAGCTGATACTGATTTTCCTCGAACGAGAGAAAGAGAGATAAAGAGGATCTAGTGGAGATTACGAGGTCCTTTGGTTCCGGTGAGTGCACTCTGCATAATTGTTGGGATTCGCGGAGGTCTTCGGGGTTTCCACCGAGTGCAAGGAAGCCTCCTTGGACGTGGTGGATGAACTTAACTGCACGCAGCATCCTTCGAGATTAGGGTGCGTCCGGTATCTAATTCGGGTGACTGTACCAATTATTATTTTGTTATTCGACTTTATTAAGATTGTATAAATGTTCTATTTGTCTTGAAGATCGCTACTAGCGAGAATTGTTGTAAGAGATCTAGTCCGGAAAAGTTTTGTATACTAAAGCCAAATTATTAAGGGCAAATTGTTATGATTATTTGTCAAAGTCCGATAAAGATTTAACTTTATATTTATTTCTTTTTATTCATTAAATTCTTATTTTCTTTTTTATATATATATATATATATATATATATATATATATATATATATATATATATATATATATATAATTCCTCCTTCTCCTTTGTTGGTCGTTTCTTTGGAAATAATAATTCTCCATTTTTTAATTTTTCCTTACAGCCTTTTTTATTTCCTCAAAATTGCTATTATTTAGACAAACGTTTCGGACTTGTTTTAGTCCATCTTCAGTGTCAGTTTCCAAATTATTAAATATTTTGTCGAATACAACTAAAAATCGATATCTATTAGTATACATTTTTTTTTTTTTAAATTATAAAATACAAATAAGTTTTGTTGTTATAATACACTTTATAGTACTCACTAAATTGGATCTGATTATCGGTAATTAAATTTTAAATTTTTTTCCTTTAAATGTACATCTTCGAAATATAAAATGAAATTGTATTCTTTTTTTTTTTTTTATATTTATTTATAGTCGCATCAACTTTTAGGTCATTAGCGACTAACCCATATTTTACAAGATGAAACAAAGATTGTCATACATATGTTACTTAGATACTACTTATATATTGTTAGTTTACGAATGTTGTAGTATTTGGTTAATTTCACTTATAAAATGTCCTCGAATATTCCGATTTTTTTCAAAAATCTCAGCGTTGATTCAATTTTCTCCGGGTTACCCACTGCTTCTTCTAATGTCGCTCCCATATTGAGCGCCCTTCTTATTTCGGAAACCCTGTCGCATCTTTGTACAATATGTTCCACCGTTAAGACCTCGCCGCATAGGTTACATGTGGGTGGAAAAAGATTTAGGAGGTGGTAAGAATGGGTCAGCTTGGTGTGTCCAATTCGAAGTCTAGCAAGAATAACTTGATCTCTACGGCCAAGCTTCTGCCATGCTTCATGGTCCGGATGTTTTTTGCGTACTGGGTGAAGTTTAGTATGTCGCACTGCTTCCATGTAAGTGTTCCACTCTTGATGTACTAAGTTTTCCATATATTTTTTTGCCTCTTCTAATGGTATGGGGAGTCTTTCAGTTGTCGTAGGAGCTATAGTACCTATTTTTGCTAGTTTGTCGGCTTCTTCATTTCCTTGGATACCCTTGTGCGAAGGGATCCAGACTGCAACCACCGTTTTGCCTTCTTGAGTAATACCATTGTAAAGATGCTGAATGTTAATAATTCTGGGATCGTCGGATTCTGTGTTGGTGATTGATTTAAGAACACTTAATGAGTCGCTGAATATTAAAAACTTTATTCCCACTGTAGAGTTAATATATTCATACGCTTTTTCTAATGCGAATAGTTCTGCTGAGAAGATATTAAAGTTGTATGGTAATTTGTAATGTCTTTCATAATTTTTAGAGTAAAGAGCACATCCTACTCCAGTTTGAGATTTCGACCCGTCCGTATATATACTATAGTACTCTTGATATTTATTTTGGATTTTCAGTATGGCCCTTTGGTAAATTAGAGGGGAGCTTTCGGATTTCCCAAATTCAGTGCATTGTAGATCGACTAGGGGAATTTTTAATTCCCAAGGTGGTGAAGGGTTTGATTGTTTTTCTGCAATACTTGGAAACTCGATTCTCATTTGTTTCAGATATGTATTGATCATATGACTAAAAGGTTTTGGCCCTTTAGTTTTATTATACTCCTCAAATCTTCTTAGGGGTAGATTTTTACTGTACGTTGGATATTCTGTTCTACTTCCTATTGAGCAAGCGTAGCGTAAACTTAGGTGTTTTCTGCGGTTACTTAAATTTGGCTCATCAGTCTCGTATAATATACTATTAATGGGACTCGTGAAAAAGGCTCCGCATGCAATTCTCAGACCTGTATTATGAATAGGGTTAATGATTGCCAGTGTTGTTGGTTTAGCTGAGTTGTAGACTATAGATCCATAATCAATTTTGGACCTAACTAGAGATCGATAGGATAAAAGTAGTGTTTTTTGATCTGCTCCCCAATTCTTGTGGGCGATTATTTTCAGTAGGTTAATTCTTTTTCTGCATGTTTCTTTCAGATTTTTGAGGTGTGATTTCCAAGTAAGTTTTTCATCAAAAATAAGACCTAATATTTTGGTTTCCGTAACTTGTTCTAGTTGGTGGTCTCCCAGATATAATTTAACAGAATTTGTCGGTAATTGCTTTCTGGAAAAGATGATATAATGGGTTTTGGAAGGGGAGAATTTGAATCCCGTTTCTATAGCCCAATTATGGAGTCTCCTCAGTGAACTTTGAATTGTTTGTACGGTAGTATTAAGTTCCCGTCCTTTGCTGAAGATGGTGACGTCATCCGCAAATATACGAATTTTTACCGGTTTAGAGATGTTTTTGGTTATGTCATTTATGGCAATTAAGAAGAGTGTGGGGCTTAAACCTGATCCTTGGGGAACACCATTTGTTATCGTATACTTCTGAGATAATATTCCATTCATTCGGACTTGTATAGACCGGTGGTTTAAGAAATTTTTTATGAATGCTAGGAGGTTACCTTTTATTTCCTGTTCTTCTAGAATTTTGATAATTCTTGGTCTCCAGGTCATGTCGTATGCCTTTTCTATGTCCATAGCAACTGCCACGACATGTTGGTTGTCGATGAATGCTTCGGAGATATTAGATTGTAGGTCTGTTAGGTGGTCTAATGTAGAGCGGCCGTGTCGAAAACCGCTTTGGTATGGGGAGAGAAAATTTGTCTTCTTAAGAATCCAATGTAGTCGGTTATTAACTATTTTTTCAAAAATTTTGCATAACGTACATGTCAAGGATATGGGTCGATAGTTGTTGGGATTTTGCGGATCCTTCCCTGGTTTGAGTATTGGGATAACAATAGCTTCACCCCAAATAGATGGAAATATTTGATTTTTCCAGATGTGGTTGAAGAGTCGTAAAAGGTGGGTTTTTCCAGATGATGGTAGTTTTTTGTAGAAAATATACGGGATTTCGTCTGGTCCGGGGCTGTTTCCTTTACATCGTTTGATAGCTATGTTAAATTCTTCAATCTTAATTTCCGTATTATATGAGTCCCCAGTGGTTATTGTTGTGATTTCTTCGATATGGGAAATGTTGTCCATTGGTCTATTTGTTTTATCTCTGGAATCCAGAAATAGTGGGTTGTAATTGTCATCGCTAGAGTTTTTTGAAAAAATTTTTCCCATGGTGTCTGCAATTTCTTTGGGCTCAGATATAAGACCATTGTTGATATTTAATATTTTTGGTCCTCCTTTAGAAACTTTATTACCGTTGATTCTGTGTATTTTGTTCCAGATTTCTGTATCCGGTGTTTGACTATTTAGGGAGGCTACATAATTTATCCAGGAATCTCTTTTACTTTGTTCGTATATTTTCCGGGCAACTGCTCTTGTTTTCTTGTAATTTATCCGATTTTCTGGTGTATCGTGTTTTTTGAGTCGATTGAAAGCATGATTTTTCTCGTTTCTGGCTTTTTTACAGGTATCACTCCACCATGGCAGAGGAAATCTTCGAGTTGTATAGGTGTTTTTTCCTATCGAAACTTCTGCGCTTTTAGTGATAAGATCAATAAATTTGTCAATGTGCTGGTCGATCGAGGTGTGTTTTTCTATTTGCATTGTGTTGAGTTCAGATATTCCGGTTGTAATAAGCTCTTGAAAAAGTTCCCAGTTAGCTTTTTTAATTTTCCATTTGACAATTGAGTGTTCTCTGCTTGAAAGATGTTTGTCACTCTGAATAACTGTTTTTAAGGGATAATGATCGCTCCCATGGAGTTCGTTAAGGGTGTTCCACTTTAATTTGGCCGCTAGTTGTGCGCTGCTCATTGTTAAATCTATTGCGCTGAAAGAGTTGTTGGTTATACTAAAATGGGTTGCTTTACCCGAGTTTAGTAAGAATATGTCGGGGTCATCGATGATATCAATTAGAGCTCTGCCTCTGGTGCAATTGGTTTTGCATCCCCAGAATTGGTGATGGGCGTTGACGTCTCCGAATAATATAAAAGGTTTTGGTATCTGTTGAATCAGGTCTTTAAGCTCTTCGATATTTAGGTCTCTACTTCTAGGAAGATATATATTACAGAATGTTATTGGTGTATTGAGAAGGACTGTAACTGCAATTGCCTCGATGTTAGTATGTAATGTAACTTCCATAGATGGCAGATTGTTTCTAATGTAGGTGGTGACTCCTCCACTTGCATAATTGCTAGACCCTCGAATACGCGAGAACTTCATAAAACCCTTTAAGTCTCCTTGGGCCTCGTTCTTAAAGTTTGTTTCTTGTAGTCCTATAATGGAGGGTTCCTGTTCGTTAATTATAACTAAGAGTTCTTCATAGTGGACGTAAAAGCCATTAATATTCCATTGTATTAGAGAAGCCATGGTTCAGTGGGTTAGTATAATTTATCAGAATCGCTATCAGATGTGTCGTTTGGTGTTGTGGTAATTGATATACTTTCCTTTATGTCTGTGGTCATGTTTGCTTTCAGTTTTTTAATAATTCTGGTAAGTCTATTTTTGATAGATCGTTCGGTTACTACAGGATAAATTTGTTCCATCATATGAATGATTCCTTCCGTGTCATTCGTATATTCCCTAGTTACTGTTAGAGGGTTGGAAACTCCTTTTAGATTTTCGAAGAGTCCCTTGAATTGTAAATAATTTAACGCATACTGAACAGTAGAATTATCGAGGAGTTCTTTGACCGGTTGGAGCGATACGATACGGCGGTCGATACATGGTTTATTTTTTTCTTTAGAGCTGCTACGTTTGTTTTTTTTGATTGGTCTTTTGTTTGGAATTTGTATCAGATCTTCTATATCGGGGTCTGCAGTGTTTTTTGGGAAATCTACCTTTTCATTATCATTACTTATGCTTGATGGGTTAGACGAGGATAGCGGTCGTTTATTTCCCGGTATAGGTTTACTTATTTCTTCTGTCTGTATACGAGGTTCGTCAGGAAGAGTAGCTATAGGTATATCCGATGTTGACGCGTTGTTATTGTTTATTATTATTGATTTTTCTATGGGCGTAGTAGTGATAATCTCAGGTTCGTCAGTTCCTCTGTTGAGCTCACATTGTTTGGCAAGGTGACCGTGCTGTTTACATAGGAAACATATTGATGTTTCGGTTGCAAAGTATATACGGTACTGGGTATCCTCGAAGGTAAGTAGAATTGACTCTGGAATTTTGTCGAGACATTAGGGTTCCACGTAAACCTGTCGTCGGAAGCTCAGAATGTGAGCGAAACCGGGTTCTGATATTCCTGCTCGTAGGAAGCTAATATTAGAAGCTAGTTTGATACCCGTTTTCATAAATTCCGTTACTATCGCGTCATGGGGGATGACCGGGCAGACATTCGATATGATCACTCTTTTCAATCTTGTTATAAGTGGTCTTATTTCTAGGGAATGGCCCTGAACAATAATTTGTTTGTGGTTGTCAGTTAGGTTTTCCGCTTGTTCTTTGCTTGAAAGGAATACACAGATACGACCGTTGGAAATCTTGGATGCAAATCGAATTACATTAGGGTTTATTAGATTACCTAAACTAGATAAATAGTCCTTAATAGGGAGTCCTTCTTTTGCTTCGATGATAACAGCTTGGTCTTTTTTTGGGAAGACACTAGCAGATGTCACTGTAGCGTAGGATTTCTGGTTTTGAGTTGGTGAGATCATTTGGGGTAGCTTAGTTGGGGTCTCCATCCTGGAGGGTTCTGATATCGATATATTGACCCTCTCAGGAAACGATGTACATTAGTGCAATCGTGAAAAGAGCAGAAGTATTTAAGTTCTTTTATGGATTTCGCACTTTAACTTTGACTTAATGACACCAGTAATACACCATATAAAGTCCGAGGCTTACACGCGTACGTTTGTAAACACTGAGACAAAAGGTATGTCTGTTCACCACGGGTGTTCGTGAAGGACTGGAAATTGTATTCTTGAATTTTACTTTAAGAGATGTTCACTGCTTGAAATTCTGTTTCAAATTAAACTGTTATTCAAAGTGAGGTATAATAAATACATAAATTCAAGATATCCTATTAATGTTCGCACGTTCTTAAATCAAAATATTGTCACTTGTCGTCGCTATCGTTTTATAAATATTATTCATTTCAAAACAATCTGTTTTTATATTAATTGACTTATCTTCTCTCATTATATGGAGAGATTCGAGAACTTTCCGTTTCATGATATCTTGTTCTTTTTCTATAATTTTGAAATTTTCGAAGTCAAATTCATGCTTTTCAGTATGACAATGTTTAGACAGTCCTGTACTATTTTTTCCGATTCTTACGTCATACTCATGGTGGTACAATCGTGTTTTAGCAAAATTACCCGTTTCACCTATATATACTTTGTCGCAATCTTTACATGGTATTCTATAAACTATTGAGGAAAATAATTTTTTCTCTAATTTATCTTTTCCGCTATCGTAAAATTGATTTAATTTATTACTATTTTGAAAGATACAAGTTATATCAAATTTTTCTTTAAATATTCTTTTAATTTTTTCGGAGAAATCTCTAACATACGGCATTATGCAAAAAATTCTTTTGTTATTGTTACTGTTACCGCTGTTGTTATCATAATTATTAACATCATTATTATTACCTTCTGAATTTTCTATTATTTCTATTCCTCTTAATCTGTTCTTTATGACATTTTCAACTAACTTTTTTGGATAATTATTGGTTTTTAAAATGTTTCTAATCAGATCTAGGTTTTTTTGTCTGAAAGATGTGTCTGCTAATTTTATCCCTCTGTCAACTAAGCTTTTAATTACGCCAGTTTTATAATTGTAACAGGTCGGAGATAAAAAGTCAAGGTATTTGTCAGCGCACTTTTCCTTCCTATACCAATCAGTTTTTAATTTTTTGTTATTTACGTCTTTAATAACCATTACATCTAAAAAGGCTAATTTGTTTTCTTTTTCTTCTTCAATGGTAAATTTAATATTATTATGAATGTTGTTAAAAGTGTTAAAAATTTCATCTACTTTGTCATTAGGTAAAATTGTAAAAACATCATCAACATATCTTTTATAAATAAGTGGTGAAAAAGTCAATAAGTTAAAAGCTTTCTTTTCAACAACTTGC